>JANRMT010062836.1:14661683-14683744 GCA_026402145.1 Polypterus bichir lapradei
GTTATTTTTAAAATTTTTCCTTTTCTTTTTCATAACTTCTTTAACACACTACTTCTCCGCTGCGAAGCGCGGGTATTCTGCTAGTAATAAACTAATATACATATTCTTGTGTAATTTTGACGCTGCCAAGTGAAATCTGAATCAACTTATCTAACATCTTATTGGTAACTTATCAGCAGTTGGCCTTTCAATAAAAACATTTATGTAAATATTCCTAAAGTAGCTTTCCTACAGGTAACATGATGCAAAATGTATTTTATAAAAAGCCGTATTAAAATATTTTCAAGAATGAGTTTAGTTCTGTGTTGAATGTATTACAGACCCTCCAAGTGTTAAAATTGTTCATTTATAACAAATCTTTTTAATTAATGAGAGAATTGTAATATTTAAATTGAACTGAAATATATTCAAAAACTAAAGAATAAAACGCTTAGACAGTATTGTCCTGGTTTTGAATCCCTCACCTGGACAGTGTCTCTGAGGATTTTGTATTGCCTTCCCATGTCTGTATGGGTAGTAGGGTTTGCTGGTTTTTCCACCTGCATCGCCAAAGACATGCTGGTTAAGTTAACTGATGAATCCGTATTTGCCCAGTGTGTGTGTAGGTGTATGCCTTGTCTGGATCTGATTCCTGCTTTGTGCCCACTACTGCAAGAATTACCTTCAGCCCCCAGTGATTCTGAAATGGGTTTAGCAGGTTTCAGAATGTTATGCTTACTTTTTACAAAAAAGGGGGGGGTTGCGGATATGGGTAGATCACCACAATTACCTGTTATGAATTTGAATGTGCTTTGTGTTGCTTGTTGGGTGATAGTTGGTGACGTTTTCATGAATGCAAGAACTTTTTAGCACATATGTTTGTGTGTGTGTGTATATCTATATGTGTATATATAGTATGAATTCCTGTGTGTATATGAATTAAAAATATATATATACTGTATACATTATATCAATAAAGCTTTTCTACATGTAAAAGGTAAGCAGATTCTTACATTGAAAAAACCCTTTGCATGACATTTAAAATTTGCTGAATAGGATCTAATTAAGACCCCATTGTTTGGAAAAATAAGGTTTCTCTAAAAAGAGCAAAGCAGCGTGTGCTAAAGCTTCATTTTCTACTGTTCCTTGATTGCACATACTGTATAGAAACAGTGAATGGGCATGGAAAGCATATCTTAAATAAAGTAAATTTGATCATATTTCATCAGAAGCACTTTGACATAAAGACTTTGCAGAATATAGGCTATATTTAACATTATACAAGTAAAACATACAGACCTACAGTCCAAAGTAAAATTCATATAAAAACCAAGTTAAAGATAAGAAACTGTTGACTCTTCTTATTTTTTCTAAATAGTTACCTCTTTACATTACTCTATTAGTTATAATGTATTTTATTACTTTTGATGGCTCATCTAGAGCAAGCATAACGTTTCTGTTTTGGCAGCACATTCTTTTGTTTTCAGCATTAAAAAAATACAGCTTGACATCAATCAGATCGCTGATGTAACTTTGCTAAGAGACCGACATAAGAAAGAGGCATTGATATAAGGATATGAAATGCTTTCATATGGTTCTCAATTGTCACTGTGCACCTCTGCCTCTGGTGCATTCTATAGACATTCTTGTTTACTGTATGGACTTTGTCTTTTATGTCTGTGCGTCTTTGTCTTTACCTCAGTTGCTGAATATTCAGGATTACTTCTTTCTTGTGTGTGTATGTGTGCTTCAGCATCTTGACTGTTTATTCTTTCTCTTCCTTCACTTATTCAATATTCTGTTATTTGCTTGATGCTCAGTCGACATTGCTTTTATTTTTTTCTTTTTGCCATTATAGTGGTTATCGTTTGGTTTTTTAAACACTTTGCCATAAACATGCAACCACCAGTCACTTTTTCTGTACTTTACTATTTAATTAAGTTCAGTGTTTGATCAATAAGCACAGTACTTACTTACACTTGATTATGAATTTGAACATACTGTATGTACTGTGTTCTGAGGGATTATTAATAGTTGGCCCTGTGGGTACCAAGCCTTTATTACAATGAACTTTCTTGGCCATCAAGTTGCTGCTTCCTAAACTTTTTTGAATTTCCAATGAGATCTTAAATCCTCCCAATGAGTTGCATGCATGTCAGCCAGCCACCTGAAAAATGATTTAGCAGTAAAAATATAGAAAACCTTATTTTGTACTTAGAAAAAGTGACAATGAGGAGATTTTGATAATACAGATCATTAACGCAAAAAAAATAAATCGCAAAACACAGCATGGTGACCTGTTAAGAAGTGACTCTGAATAAACCATATTCTATACATTTATGAATTCTTAGAAAACATAATATAGGCTGGGCATTTCTGTATAGCTTCACATCAGAATCTGTCTTCTCAGTAATTTATTTTCCACTTTACTCTCACACATACTCTCTTGTATGCTTTGTCAACAGCATCTGTTTATAAAAGCAGCTTCCAGAGCTTGAGAGCAATTTACTACAAAAAGAAAACTAAAAATGTTTCTCCTGATTATTCTTTTAGTATGTGGATTAGATCCCAAGCATTTAATTTCCTGAGTTGCCTGTACAAGAATTCTGAATTTAAGGTGTCACTCTAGATAAATATAGCAAAGCTTGACAGGTCCTGACAGATTAAAGGAACTCTCATTAATTTGGTGCCCCGTTAATGAAAACCCTGTCCCTGTTTTATAAGTAATGAGTCAAAATATTGTCAAAGACATCAATAGTGTTGTGTCACCGGTTAATGCTAAGCATAAGTAAAATCAATGGAGAGCTGCTAGACAAAATTATGTTGTCAGCAGCATTGCCTCAATGAGCAATATATTCTATATAATTCTTATAAAAGATGTAATGTTTTAAAAATGTGTGTGTGTGTGCAGTATGTGATAACAAATGTACTGATAGAAGATGTACTCATGTACATAACAGTCTTCAGACCCACCAATTCCAGTTTTCCACAGCGTAAGTTGCAAGGCAGGAAAGAACCCTGGATGAGGCACCAGCTTATTGCAGTGCACACTTGGCCAATTTGGAATCTGCACGTCAGTGGGGATGTAGGAGGAAAACTGGAAAACCAGAAAAATGCATTGGGTACATGTAGACTCCACATAGACAACAAACAGGAGATGGACTTGAACCCAGTATGCTGGGATTCGTGTGCCAGCAGTGCTCTCCAGAGTTGTACACACTCCTACATCTGTTGTGTTTAATATACATAATAACTTGGAAGATCTGTTAGACAGCATTAGAAATGATTTATACTTGATTTTTTTTTTCCCAGCAAAGAACTGTTTTGCTCAGAAAGTTCCTTCCTTGCGTACATCAGTTGCTTCTGATTTACAGGCAAAGTAGAAGGTCTTTCCTTCCTGTTACAGAATCTATTTTACAAATAAAAGGGATGAACAATGCAGTTACAGTTTTCAATATGAGTAGTTTGATATTATTGACTTTTCAGTGAAATGGTTTGCACAATTGGAAGAATATGTGTATGTATGTTAGTATATAAAATAAATTGCTGTAGGCAAAGTCTTCGTGACTGCTTGAACCTTAATGTAGTTCGATTAACCAAGAGACTGAAGCTTTAATTAGTAAGGTGCAGTAGTGATCAGAGACTTAAAAAAGCATTTTCTATCTTTTCTTGCAGTAATGTTGTTGTTTTTTCCAGCATCCATATAACTAGCTTAAACAGGTTTGAAATAGACAGATGAGTGGATGGAATATTTGCTTTGTAATGATCCGTTCATGTATTGATTATAAAAATCTCTATATATAGTGACTACCTATCTATTGATGGCATATTGAGTACATATGCAGACTGTGGAAATTAGCCTTGGTTAATGACTCCTCGTATAAAGTTTTGAAATAATGCATTAAACAAATTTAATTAAGTGGCACAGAGCATTTGGACAATTGCTTGATTCTTGGTCATTTACTCCGACAATCTAAAGACATGACTGGTTTCAGTGTGATTGCATAAACTGGTCTGGTGTGGGTGTGTGCGAGAGGATGGCTTGTAGTGGATAGTTTTTCAATTCAAGGCTGTGTGCATTTTGGTACTGGTTTAGACTTTGGCTAAAAGTTATAATTTAGCATGTAATGCACATTTTTATAATTTCACTGCCTGTTTTAAACAAAGTGCTATGAATAAGAGGGCGTGCAAGAAGGGAAGCTTCCACTTCTGAAAACAGGTGCAAATCTCCTGAAGCTGGTCCATGGGATAGTACCTTGTGTGAACATTTATATTGTGTGTGTGTGTGTGTGTGTATCCATGTTGCTACCTTTTGTGTGCATTTGTGAAAAATGAAAAAATATTGGGAGTGCTTCAAAATGACTTTGTCAACTTGTAAAGGTGTGACAAAGTGCCAGTGGCAACAACGTGCATGAGAACAGAAAGATGGAGCAGGAAATAATCAGCTGTTGTTTGTTGAGCTAAGCTCATTGTATGTAAAGAAAGCCCAGAGCCTCATTGTCATTGGGAAAATTAAAGGCTTTCTGTAATATCTTTAGTTTTGAGACAACAGCTTTCAGCTGAAATCTGTTTTTGGTTTACTGTGTTGCTTTGGTGCTTTAATTTTATTTCAGGAATGTGCATTTGACAATTTATCATGTAGAAGGAAATATATTGAAGAAAGTATGTGTTAGTTAATTTGGCTTTGTTTGTGTGTGTTCACTGTGACCTAAGGTTTCTGACTGACATTTCTGCTTCTTTTACTTTGATTTTTTTCAGAAGAGTGTGGTGTTTTTTTTTCTATTGATGTGTCTGAAAAGCTATAGAAATGTCAAACTGGTTTACACTGGAAATGCTATGTTATTATTTACAGAACAGCTTTCATGTAAGAGCTCCAGCTTGCTTGTCTATTGTCACAATATAACCAGGGTGCTTTTAGTGTGAAATATGTCTGTATCTTCATTAATAGTCTTTTTTTTTTCCCCCCCTTTTGACAGATTACCAGTTGTTGGAATTGGCTTCTTAAAGAAACCGTGTACATGTTCTGTATCTCAGGTTTTATTTTTTGGATCTTTCCTTTTTCTGGAAACCAGGACAACAGGACTATTTCTTTCGAATGGGATGAATGTGCCACTTTGGGCAATCCAGCGACTGCAGAGTAGTGATCAAGCCACTTCAGCTGCGCTCAGACTGTCGCCTCTCCCAATGATGACTCTGATGCCTAAATCCACGGCTTGAATTTTCCTTTTTTTTTTTTTTTTTTTTCTTTTTTTTTTCTTTTCTTTTTAACTTGGAGGGGTGGCTCAAAGGAATACAAAAATCATCTTCAAAGTGGAGTACCGCAAACTAGACATGGATAATAAAAAGAAAGACAAAGACAAAACCGATGATAGGATGCCAAGGCCAGGAGGCCGATCGGGAGGGCCTAATCCACGGGGTGGCAGTTCCTCCAGCTCAGGAGTTCTTATGGTTGGACCCAACTTTCGTGTGGGCAAAAAAATAGGTTGTGGAAATTTTGGAGAACTTAGATTAGGTAAGGAAACTTTTAACCAAAAGTCAAATATCTGTTTTTATTATAACTATGTTTTAGTGCTGGCGGTATGACCAAAAGTCTATATCACTGTATTTTTCAAAATTATACTGGTTTCACAGTATTCAACAGTATTTTTTTCCCATGCATGAGTGGATGTTAACCATATTTTCCACTGCAGTTACTGCAGTAGACTGGCTAAGAATAACCTATTCCACTGTCATGAGAGTTGTACATTGTACAAAAAAATATTTTAATGTGCACACAGGTATTAATGCAGGTTTGCATGGCCCCATAAAGTGATAGTTTTCAAGGGGGTGGCACTAATGAAGAGAAGGAATCATATTGCATGACAGTTGCAGTCAAAATATAGAGCCTTTTTATTGAACAAAGTTTGCAAACAACTTAAACTAAAATTAAACTACAATTTTGACAACATATTTTCAACCATCCAAAGAGGCATTTACACTTAATAAAATATCCAGAGGTGCTTGTCAAAAGTTGTATTGCACTGAACATGTCTTAGAAAAGGAATAAATAGTAAATATTTTTTGTAAACCAAATACACTTTGTTAATGTTAACAATCTCTGTCAACTGACACGTTAAACTGACTTTTTAAACAACTTCACCATTATTAAACTGCATAATATTTAAACTAATAAATAACAATAAAATAAATAGTGCAACTTCCAGTAACAATACTATTACTTCAAGACTTCAAGCCCAGGTGCATTACACAGTATTCGCCAAATAAAATAAAATAAAACAAAACAAGTGCAACTTGGTGATGACCTCTTTACCAGCTGAACCATCATTAAGGCAAATTACATTAATATGGACCTTGCTTCAAGCTAAGATGTATACATAAATAATAAAACTGCAACTTGCATTTATAGTGCTATTTGTGGTATAGTCCTACGGAAGCGTATTAGGGCCATGGCGAAGAAAAGGAATACGGACACAGTGAAGAAAAAAAAAAACTATATGTCGAGAATAAAGTTGACATGCGGCGCCACACAGAATCCATTCACTTCATGATATTCCTGCTGTCTGAAAATTTAGAATGCTAAAATAAATACTTGATATTATTTTCATGATGAAATGCATTAAAGCGTGTATTAAACATGCATGATAGTGTGGTGGTAGTGCTGCTTTGTCGCAGTAAGGGGTCCCCAGGTGTAGAGAACGTTATGGCAGGTGTTGATGAGGCTCCAAAATACTGGATATATGAATGGGTATTGCACAGGTTTTACTGAAATATTGTGTAAATGTTGGGTTCGTGATATGGTGGTCAGAGACACGAACACAGAATTCAATGGATGTTCTTCTCAGCGGGCTTTCTTTATTGCATGCATGCTGTCTCCATCTAAAGTACCAAACCCTCAGCTCCTATCCTTCCATTTTCTTTCTCCACCTAACCAATCACCACACGATAAACGTCTTTGTGAAATTAATACTTGTTATAAACTTAGACCACGGAGTGTTAAGAACTTTAAAAAAATCTTCATTATACATGTTTAATTATGCCATCCATTCAGGGTTGTGCCCATCCCAGCAAGCATCGTGCGCGAGGCAGGAACAAATACTGAACAGGGTGCCTACTCATCGCAGGGTGAATACGAGCATACATATACACACTAGCAGGGTCAATTTAGAATCACAAAACTCCACATCCTTCATGACTTTGAAAGGAAACTGAAGCACACCGAGTAAACCCAAAAAACATGCAAATTCAAGGCAGGGAACACCTGGGGACCCCCTTGCTACGAGGCAGAAGTGCAGCCTCCACACCACCGTGCCCCCACATGATTAATACATGCTTTAATGCATTTCATCATGAAAATGATATCAAGTATTTATCTTGGCATTCTAAATGTTCAGAGAGCAGGAATATCATGAAATTAACGTATTCTGTGTGGTGATCGCTGCCTGCGCCTCCTCTTAGAGCAAGAGGAAATCAGTTTAAGAAGCACGTAGCAATTAACATGGCTCGGGGAACACTTAACACAAAGCATTTAATGTGCTACATAACTTATGATGGGGTTTGAGAAAATCCCAAAGCGCAAATGTTTTTTTAATTTAAAAGGGTTTTAGTGGGCGACAGAATCAAATAATAGACATGGGCATGAATACTGTAAACTCAAGCTCTTTTAATTTCTGAAAAAAAATGCATTTAAACTGCATTTCAATTCAAAACAGAAACAAAAATAATATCTGATAGTGGTCTACAGTCCAAAGCAATCCATTTTGCGATAGAATTTCTAAGTTTGACTGATGTTGACTTACTAATTTTGGTCCTGAAGCCTGTCATTTCATAAAGTTTGGGCTGCCGACACCTTTTGTTGGTACTCGAACTCGTACTGCTAGTGCTAACAGCGAGCACAGCTGCAACATGTTTTGCATTTAGATGGTACCGTAAGGTTGAAGTGCTTCAGTGGTATGCAAACTCCTTTTTGCACAGTTTGCACAAAACCACGCTTTTATCAAGGCTTCCGTCGGGTAGTCTTTTGAAATAAAATTTGCCTCAGATCATTCCTAGCAACACGCTTTTTTCCGACTCTTCCATTTTTGTAGCTCTGATGTGTGCATCAATGTAATCGGTCTACCAGGAAATCATGCATTGACAAAAGTTCCCCTTTGCTTGGAATGCAAAGTGTGATTAAATGCGTTATTTTTTTTAACGCGTTATTTTTTTTCAAATTAATTAATCGCAATTAACGTGTTAAATTCCCACCCCTAATTTTAAGATGAAGTTTAGTTTATGATGTTCTACTTTCATGACAAATTACGAGAATAAAGTCAACATGTCGACTTTAATCTTGTCATAAGCGTCAAGATGAAAGTGGAAATGTCGAGAATAAAGTCAACATGTTGTCACACTATTACACAGTACCCAGGTACATTACACAGCATTGAAAAAAAATAAAACAAGTACAACTTGGCTTGCAGTATTATCCAGTAGTATAAAAACAGTATTCACACATTTGAACATAATGGTCCACATCCGACCTTTTAAAATCAAAGTATCTCCAGACAACAGACACCGCTCCTTTTTTCGGCAAAAGCTCTTCTGTGTCATCACGTTCAACTATTGTCTGTTACAGCTTCAGTTTCGGAATGTTCTCTATCCATTTTCACTGTTCAGTACCTCCACTAACGCATGTACTCCGTTGCATTTGTGTTTAGCGGTGCAGCAATGAAAAAGGTCCCCCCCTCAAACAGTTTCCTGCTGCGCCACGTTCTGAAAGTTGTTTAGGCTATTTAAACCGATGTTGCGGTATAAGAAAAATCCATATCATAACAAAAATAAAAACGTATTTTGGTATGAACCGGTATACTGCCCAGTACTACTATGTATTGCTGTAATAAATGCAAAAGTTCATTGTATACAACTAATAATGGGGCTTAAAATTCATTTTTGAAATTGGTGGAGGGGGTCTTACTCTAAAGTTATTATCACAAGGGGGATTTCAGACTGGAGTGGGGTCAAAAACCCACAGTTTTAAAAGCACTTTGGTATTAATATTTCAGCCTTTTTTTATCTTAGAACTTGCTCTTTCTGATGTTAACTTTATCCTTTCTAAATTTTATAACTACTGTTATCATCCAGTCTTTCAAAGAATTTGTTTATGCTGTTTTAACTTTAAATAAATAATTGTTTTATTTTACATGTTGATATATCCATTCATATTTAGCCAAAATGCCAGATTTGTCTTGGAAAAATGAAGCAGTACAGCAATACAAAACCATCTGCAGAATGTAAAATAAAAAAATGCTAAGATAGTATGTATTTTTGATCCATACCATACGGTTTTTCCTGTAATTTTTTGTAGCTTTAAGACAGTTGAGCAGTCATAAGGCTGTGAATGTAATTAATGTAAGAAATTTGAGAAATTTAGTTCAACTATAGTGTACATATTCAGAGCAGAGGTGATGCGGGATTGCACAATGACTAGCACTGTCACTTTAAAGATCCAGCATACAATACAATAGCTTTTCACACAATCAGTAGATTGAGATTTATTGATCCACTTTAAAATAATGTTACAAGAAGCAATTCATCCTTGCTGAAGCACGGTACACTTAACTCAAAGCTTTTTAGTACTTCTGTCGCAAATTTCTACAGTAACTGTAAACACAAGATGAGGCAGAGTCCGAGAAACTTAACGAAGATGTATGAAAACTATTTTTTCTTTAATTTTCAAAAACATTTTCCTCCCGCTAGACTGAATGGTCCAGTCCTCTTTATTCCTTTTACCATTATCCCTGAGGCAGTTTGTCCAAACCTAGTTGCATGTACACCATCTTTCCAGTGTTGACACATCTCCAGTGAACTGCAGGTAGTGATGGAGGACACTGTTGAATGGCATTTGCTGCAGCAGGAGGGCTGAATATGGGCTGTCAGAACAGAAAGCATTACTACACAATCCCCATCATAAATATGTCCTCAGCCCAATTTGACATTTAAGAATTTATGCATTTGAATAATCCTAAGTGCATGTCATGGTGAACAGGACAGACTTTGCACTTTTCCTCCTAGCAGTTTTGGAACTCTGAATCTTAGTACAAATGTTTAAGTAAAAGTTTTCAAAGAATCACGCTTCTACTGTCCTGATTTCGAGGTCAGGCTATGAGTTGGTGACTGTTACAAAACCTGTCACATGTACTACATTTGCATCAGTTTGCTAGTGAACACTAGATATACCTTTTCTGCTGTACTGTCTTTGTTGAGGTTTTAATATTAAATGTTTCTGCTACACATAATATTTTTTCATGTTGTACAAAATTCAGCGTTTTGACTTGTTTTCAGGGGTTAAACATAACTCTAAGGAGGTAAAAAGTAGTGTAGGGGAGAGTGACAGCAAAATCATAAAAAAGAACAGACTCGCAGGTTTTTGAGTGACATTTATTAGTCAGGTAGTGTTTCCTTTATTTCTTTTAGCTGCTGAAAGCTGGTTGTCTTTTTCAATTTTTTAGAGTTTCAAAAATATGCAAGATCATGATTTCTCAGAACCACTGCACATTTTACTTTATGCTATTGTTTTCAACTTTTAATAAATCTTATGATTTTCTGACTTTTTCTGAAAAGTGATTTATAAAAGTGTTTTTATGTAGTGAATTAAAAATAAATTGGTAAGCAAAATCCTCATGCAGAATAATTACACCATCAATATTATAGACAAACAAATAAAATCCTGCATTTTTTTGCTGGTTTTCATATGAAATTTTTTAACAGTCTTCATAGTTTTAATTCTTTCATACTATAACCTGTTTTATGTGATCTTCAAATAAATGGTTCCTTATAATTTTCAAACATTTTAATTCTTGAATCAAGTATTTATAGTAGTGTGTGTTTACATCTGCATTCAACACATAGGAAAAACTGACTGCAAGTAGTGAGTTTTCATTGCTAAAATAGTGACATCTGTGATATATTATTATAGGGAATTGCTGAAAAGAAAACGGCAACATGTAATGGCCGACTTACTCTCCTAAACCGGCAGCTACACCAACAAGACCCATGGCCAGGCAAGATGAGGACATTAGACCCGACAAGCCGTACTTCTTCCAAATAAACTTCCCCCAATCGATGATCAAAAATAAGCCAGAAAACAAACAGTATGTAACATAATAAAGTGAGTATATATTAATAACAAAAGAAATGAAAAAACTCCAAACAAACAATATATATATCCCCAACCAACCCCGACATAACATACAACCCCAAAAGTGTCAGACAGAAAGTAATAAGAAAAAGTGCAGCACAAAGTTAATAGACAGGTAAAATTCCGTTACAACGAACTGCCAGAGACCTAAAAATATTTAGTTGTAATGAGATTCTGTATTTGTTGCTATAGTACTTTCTTTAACTTGCGTCTAGGCGTTTGCAATCATTTCAATAGCTTCTTTTGTGTTAATTTTAATCTTCTTCTTTTTTCTTAGCATTTCCTTGTGATAATACGCTTTCAGGGTGTGAATGATGCCCAGATTCAATTTGCTGAAGAACTGCTGTGCAACTGGGTGGGAGGAATTCAACACAAACATTATCTAAATGTGGAGGCATGTTGTGGGCAGCACAGTTATCAATCAGAAGCCAAATCATGCTTTTCTTCTTCTTCATGTTGTGGGGTTTCTGAACTCTTTTGGGATCCTTCTCCCCAACCTCCCAATGGGAACGACACGCTTAAATGCGTCCCGAAGTGCCATTGCCATGTCTGTGGAAGATTGTCTGTTGCCGGGGCAGGGCAACAGCAGGCTCACAGCGGTGCAGTGAAGCACCACGGAAGCAAATCCTAAAAGATTGGGGGCGCGCTATAAGTCCCTGTCTTACACCCCAAAATACAAGGCTGAGTCTCCGTACTTTAGCAAAACCAGCTTTATTCAGCTTGAAACAGGAACAGCATGGTTATTTATTGTAGCCGGATTTGCCACTCTCCTAAACACAGACACAGCAGTCAGAGAGGGTTGTGACCAGATTAGTGGCCAAGTAATACTGTTCCATGCATTTACAATGTTCCTTGCATCACCCTTTGAGAGATTTTCTGTTTGCTTCAGTGCCAAGCCGCATCAGAGTTGTTACCCTGCTGTTGCCCTGGGAAAAGATAAATAGTCTTCCACAAACGCTGTTGTCCTCTTCAGAGTGTTGTCCAGTTGGGGGAGGTCCCAAGAGAGTTTGGAAATCTCACATTTTCTTGTATGAGTGCCGCATTAATAGGAATATTTCTTGAACAAGCATCACTGAACCACATAAAAACAGCATTTTGCTGCGTCTTCAAATGCAGCAGTTTGCATACATTTGCAACCCGAGAAAGTTGACAGTGTCGATGGCGAAATTCTGAATTTACTGGCAACATATTTTTTTTTTTCTTTTTGCTGCAATCGAGAGCTGCAAAAATGTAACTTTTTTCTATTATGAACTGTTAGCGTTTTTTCGTGTCTGCCGTTTCTATAGGAGGGTGACAATGAGTTAAATTCCAATGGATGTTTTTCCAGTGTTGATGAGCAATAAGCAAAAGGTATCACTGAAAACCACCTAAAACAAAAACGGCAAAAAAACAGTACGAGGACAGTTCGAAGAAAGAATTTTTTTTTTTTTTTTTTTTTTACATTATTTCTGTTTGGGGATTGTTGTGCAGAACTGAGCTGTGACCACATAACTAACTGCTCTGTGGATGATTCTTTCAGGTATTTCAAGGTCTTTTGGGCACTTCGTTGTAATGAAAGTATCTGCCGAATGTACTTCGTGGTAACAAGATTTCTATAGACTCATGTGATGTGGGGAAGCTGTTGGGACCATAAAAATACTTTGTTGTAATGCAAATTTTGTTGTAAAGATATTCGTTGTAACAGAATTTTACCTGTATAATACAAACCCTCCCTTGACACCCCATACTGAACACGAACTCAATAATACACATAGAAAGTATGAAACGCACAAAAACGTCCAGAAGATTTAACAGAAAATGGGTAATATTTGTGAACCTGGGTCAGCTGGAAAAATAGTCCTATGGAAAGTATACAGATGAAAATGATGGCTTGCTTCTCTCCCCAAACAACAAGAAACAGTCTCACCGTGTTTATCCTTGGAACATGGTGTGATCCAGAACCCCGGGGTTTTACGGTGCAAAGCTGTTGTTGTCGGGTGTTGAAAGTTGCAGGTAGACAAAGGTGTGAATGATTCGAAGCAGTGCTTTTTCCTGTTTCTGTAGTGGAATGTAGGTCTAGTAGAATGAGATGATTTTTCTTTTCTTTTTTTTTTTTTTCCATTCATTCCTTCCGTTTAAATAACAACTGATCAGATGCAGGTGATGGCATTGACAGGACTAATTATCATGTGGGGCCATGGTTCCACAGAGTTGTCCTTCCCACCCATTGTTTCCATGGGAGCATATTTACATAGACACACCCACACCATGTAAACAGGACAATGCTACGAAAGACGGGACTCGATATTAATCATGTAGCACCGCTACAAACATATCACGGACATGTGGTCTCTAAAGTATATAATATGTGCTGAATGAATGAACAATACATTAAGTTTTGGACTGTAATTAGGTCTTCACATTAGTGTTCTTTAAAGCTTTTGGGGATAATAGTGAAGCATTTTTTAATTTTTTTTTCTTTGTCAGATTTCATTTTTATACATTCTTTGCAAGACTGCTCAGTTCTTTACGTCTAATTTTTTTGTCGTAGACTTTTCAATTTGGAACCCTTGGACTTCATATTTACATCTTTCATCCTTTTTAATTTTTTTAGTTATATATTTTTGGTATCTTTTCCTTACTTTTAAAAATTGGGATTACCGTAGATCCCGGAATACAAGCCGAGAATTTCGTCCTAGATTTTTGGCTTGGAGTTTGGGGTTCGGTTTATACAACGAGTATCATTTCAGATTCCAGATTTCCAGCGCAATGCCGGTTTTGCCGATGAATACGGAAGTAAATAATGACGAAACCACAGAGCCATCTTTCAGATGAAGAAGTAACTTTGCATGCCGGTACTTTAAATTAAATAAAGAATTTATTCAAAAAAGTGTTTTAGTTGTTGATTTTATTAATAAAATTTATAATAAATTATCGGGAAGTTTAAAATAAAATTTATTTTGATTCACGATCCACATATTGTGTTACGAAACGGATGCGGTCACGTGTATCCGCTTGCGCGATTGTAAACAAACAACCGAGAGCGTTAGTAGCGTCAGCCGGAGCCCAGATACATGTGTTTGTGGATGTAATTTCGAAACGAAGATGGACATTGTGTGGAAATATCTCCTCCTCCTCCTCACTTCCTGCAGCCCAAAGATGTCAAATTAAATGGTGAGTACAGTATGAAATTGTTTCTAGAATAGAATGCCTTTTACTGTCACTATACGTATCTACAATGAGATTAAAAGCAGCTCCTTCAGTGCAGAAAAAAGTTCTGTATAGGGCTTGTATGGTTGTTTTTTAGCCTTAGCATAACGCCGTATCTGCGTCCCCGCTCCTTTTTTCTTTCCCTCCTCAGTCTGTGTCGTCTCCTAGACCCGACAACAAACCACGGAGAGCCCGCTGGTCTCGCTATGTTGTCTGGGATGTTGTGCGTGTGATGAAAAACACTCAAAACAGATGTCTGGCTCTGGACACCGATGTCTATAAGGTTCTGAATGGTGTAGCGGATGTTCGCCGAACCGATCGTGCACAAACAAGGACAAAAAAAAAGTACAAAAACAACAAAAAAGTGCACTGAAAAGGAGAGCCCTGAGCCGCTGCGCGCCGCCATGCTCCTAGCCTAATCGAAGTAGGCTAGGCACTTTTTATAACTTTTTGGTTAGTACATTAGAAAAAATATTGGTGTTTTTTATTATGAAATGGTTAAGTAAGTGTTGTAGTGGGAGGTTTGGAACGCATTATGGGTTAGCCTTTGCGAACGAATTAAGTTCGTAAGTCAAGGGTCCACTGTATTGCGTATTTAAATTAATCAAATTTATAACAAGTCTCCGGAAATCCACCCGCCGATGTACCGTATTTGCGTATATAGTTTCAACACAAAGGTTCCAATTTACCAAACTTCTCCGCAATCACTTCCTAGTTTCCATCAAAAATGCCGGCAGTCTCAAATTCTCGCCGATAAACATTATAAATATACCCAAAGAGACACTTAAGGAAATTTAGAAAATTTTGCTTGGAGAAGGGGGTCGGCTTAAATACCGGGTCGGCTTGTATTCCGGGATCTACGGTATGCAACTTTTGAAAGCTGGAAAATGTTAAATTACATTTCAGACTTTATCCATCAAGTATGAGTATACTGAGAATTTTATATTAATTAATAAAAAAGTAGTGTTTTAAAATAAATTTGATCAGTGCTACTAGGATAGTTTCCAGCTCCCCGTGATTCATAAAATGTTTTCATGTGACATAAATAATATATTTAATCAGAAATATTATAGTTTTTTTTTTAACGTGTTTTACTCTTCATTACAAGTTAAAATATTTGGGAGTGTTGTAATTGAAAAGATAAGTGAATTCTTTTGTGCTCTTCACACCTGCATTTGAACCCAAACCCATTGAAGAATAAGTGGGTAATCAGTTTGCTACTCTGCACTGGTAAGGGTCTTTTTGATGCAGCAGTGTCTTGGATTTGCTGAAACTTTAGTGAATATGAACAGAGCTGATAAGATGGATAGAGAAACCTATGTCACATTTGGAATTCAATTTTGGATAGCAATGGTATAAATGTAAAAAAAAATGCTTCAGGTGAAGACTTGGTGATCTTGAAGCTATAAACTTTAAACATATATACAACCATTATTACCATGTTTAATTTAGTTCAATTTAGTTCATGCAGACAGGTGTTTGGTAGCCTAATTATTATAAAAAATGTAAACTCAAAAACACTGAAACCAGAAGTAGCAGTTAGAATTACTATAATTTGGTGATATTTACAAGTACATAATATGTTGCTTAAAAGGTATTAAATGATCAATTTCCATTTTTGTTGATTACTTTTGATTAGATACTAAGAGCTTTGAGATGGACTTGAGGAACTGCCAAGAAACAAAGAGAATGTTTTACTCTACTTAGTAGTTAAATGCAGTCTGTGTATTATTATTTATTTTTTTTTAACAAAGTTTTTGGCAGTTGGGGGGATTATACAGAGCCCCTTAAGTAACATGGGTGAGGAAAGAAAAGTCATGGTTAAAAAAAATATATATATTTTGATGGAATTGTTGGAGAATTTTTTTTCATGAAGAGAAAAAACATTTTTAATACAAAAGAGAAAACAAAAATGGTGGTGGATCAATATGCCTTCTCTCATAAAAGTACTTCAAAATACTGAAAAGATACACAAGTTACTCACATGTCATGTTGAAAAAAACATAGAACATAAACACACTTGCCTCATACTTTGTAAGAATGGCTTAGACTGTGCCAATGATACAGTCTCCAGCTCAGAGCAAGGTTGTGTATTGGTTACTCACAATCGCAGTCTGAACCATTCTCAGAGCAGATAGCGCAATCCAGTAACAAGTAAAACTGAAACACAGCATCAAGTTAACTAAACACTCCATTTCTTGCTGTGTTTTGGTGATTATGCATTTTTGTTAACACAGTATACTGTATACACCATGTGTATGTATGTATGTGTGTGTGTGTATGTATATATATATATATATATATACTCTGAGTATACTTTATACATAAAATGTATGTTGTCGTACCTTGCATAACTGAATAACCTTTATGGCACAATAACAATTCAATACATTTATGGTCACTACAGTATTTGGATTTAATAATCTTCATGTGGGAAAAGGCTGACTCGCATAAATAAGTAGAGCCGAATAATGCAGTCAAGGAGGTAGCACACTTCTTATGCTTAATGATTGAGTGACTCACCCGGAACGATGCTTCAGTGTGTCTGCCTTTGGTTTTGAATTCACTCGAATGAAAAATGACAGCTGTCTGATTAACTGCGATTTTAGTTCCCTCTCCTTCCCTTTCTCAGATCGCATTTCGGAAGGAAGTCAGTTTCGTAGTTTTTATGAACAGTTCGAAAGTGCCTTTCCACATTTTCCTTCTTTGGAATAGCAATGCTAGATTGACAGATCAGACAAACGCACTTCAATTGTGACATTGTGAGAAGATTACCCTCCCCAAACAATTTTTTTTTTTTAAATCCCTTCTTTAGTCGATATAAATTAGAAGGCTAACTAGATCACAGCCGGAGCTTTGCAGTAGCTCGCGCGTTTGATCGTGCATGCGGGATAACCAGTGTGTTAGAAGAAAAGAGATCTCAGACTTGCCGCCCTGTATGTCAATCAAGTGGCAAATGCCATAGGGAGGATACGAGGTGTGGCAGAAAAGTAATGAGACTGGCAACACTGCAAGCGATCTGGCAACGCTGCGCTGTTGTCCTTGATAGAGCACGTGTATCAGTACCCTCCCATAGCTCAGTGCGAGTTTCAACTCCTTCCATTAACTACGTGAGTTTTGTGACTGCTATTAGCGAAGTTGTGTTTTTGGTTGTGCGTCACGCAAAATGGAACAGCGGAATTTGGAGCAACGTTGTGCCATTAAATTTTGTGTTAAGCTTGGAGAATCGGCAAGTGTGATGTTTGAAAAGTTAAAACCGGCCTATGGGGAACATTCTTTATCCCAAGCTCAAGTTTTTCAGGGAGGCCTTCAACTTCGAAAACCAATGAAAACATCGAACGTGTGAACACTCTTGTGAGATCAGACCGTCGTTTAACATTAAGAATGTTGAGTGAACAATTAAATTTGAACAGATTTACCGTTCATCAAATTTTGACTGAACATTTGCACATGCGAAAGGTCTGTGCCAAAATGGTGCCGAAAAACCACACAATTGAGCAGAAGGACAATCGAAAAAACGCATTCCTGTGGTTCCCCAGCCCCCTTATTCACCTGACCTCAGTCCGTGTGACTTTTTCCTTTTTCCTAAACTGAAAAATGTCCTCAAAGGACGTCATTTCGGGACTTTAGAAAACATCCAAAAGAGTGTAACGGACATGCTGAAGACCATACCGGTTGAAGACTTCCAGCGCTGCTACCAACAGTGGGAACAACGTCTCCATCGGTGTGTAGCTGCCCAAGGGAACTACTTTGAAGGGGATAACATTGATGTTTGAAAAAAATAAAAACTTTGGTAAATAAAAAATCAGTCTCATTACTTTTCTGCCACACCTTGTATATGATAGAATAACGTAAAAAAAAATTCTTTTTGAATGCAACGTGATCTACCTGCACTACCTTTGCGATCTACCGGTCGATCACGATCAACGTATTGGGCACCCCTGAGTTAAAGTGTGTATTTTAAGGAGAGTTTATTTTAATATTTTTATGGTCACTGAACAATAAGCCTTCAGAATTTCATTTCTCTATATTATAATAAAAAAATCCTAGGACGAGACTTTTTCAGAGAGATACTTTCACATCCTGCAAGACGAGACTTTGTGCCAAGTGATTTAACCATGCCCAGCCCGGAAATAAAAGACAAAGAGTAGATGACAAAGTAGAATGTCGTAAAGACATTGGTGTGATACACATGCAGAGCAGGTTAGAGATAATGAAAGTGCTAAAATTTGAAAGTCTCAGAAAAATGATAGTAAAGATCGCATTAGCGCAAACAAACGGAAATTATTACTCGGTGAAATAACGGAACAGCAAAAAGAGATCGACTATATTGTTCGGATTTAAACTTTAAATTGGAGACTTGTAGATCGTCTAATTTGTGTTGCCATCAGGGAAAAGTAGTGTTTCTTCCAAATGAAGAGGCGTATCCACGAGAATTAAAAGATTTGTTGTTTGATGAAAGTGAAATCCACATACATGAGTGGCAGAGATGCAAAGTGTCTGGCGCGTAGCGCAGGCCGGGGGGGTTGGCAAGTGAAGCCCCCTAGTAGTTAATAAAAATGAACAGTTAACACCTGTGATCTATGACAGGGGTTTTCAAACTCGGTGATGGGGACCCACTGTGGCTTCAAGTTTTTGTTCCAGTCAGCTTCTGTTTTTAATTCAACTCCTGGGCTAATTAAGTGAACTGTTATTTCCCAGAATCTATGTTTTGGGAGTCATAGGGAGATGCAGCATAGAGAGAAGTGTGTGCACTGCAACAGGTACACATGTCATAAATGTAGGAAGGACGGTCCTTGCATGTGTGTGAACTGTTAACATTTGAATTTGATGATTACATATAGCGCTGAACTTACCTCTCTGTACTATTCTTTCTTCTGCATGTCCTGGAGTACAAAAGAAACAGCACCGTGCACCCAAAAGTGGACACTGGCAAGATCGGGAAAAAAAAAAACACGCGGTCAGTGATTACAAGCGCGAGATGTTATGCAAATGAATATGAATAATGTTGCTTCCGTGCCACAATGTTTTCCGAAATGTACTATACAGGTCATAAAATGAATAATTCCAAATATCATTTATACCTATGGCTCTGGTTTTTTTTGTTTGGTTTTTTTTTTTTTGGTCAGTGCGTCTTTGACATCATACACCATAAGGTGCATACTAATTCAGCGTGAGCAGGAACACTCAATAAAACTGAATAAAAAAAAATCAAGTGACGGTGAAATACGAAGAAGGCAGATTCACTAGTGTTTGTGTGTCAGCTTTTATTCCTCCAGATCAGAGAATGTCCAGCTCCATTGCCTCAAAACACCACTCATATCTACAGTTATTCCCAGTTTCAAATAAAAACTATCAGTGTCAGATCCCATTGGGGTGTTGGTGGTAGTATGTATTGTGATCGTGACTGTGAGAATAAAAGTGAAAATAAAACTGTAACTTTCACAAGTACTATAAATGTACACAGTCTGTTACATATGCAAAACAAATGTATGTGTGTACTGTATAATATTAACAATAAGAGCAGCTCACTACTGAAAACGGCAAATATAGGAGGCAGTCGGGATCGAACCATGAGCAAATCTTACCGCTACGCCACAGAAGCTGTTGCCTTACCCTTGAACCTTTTATGAAAGTGTTTATTTGATCTTTGGACTTCAGGCTTCACACATTATATAGTTTATGCCAACATTCATTTACTACTAAAATATGAAAAACGTTTCTGTTTTAACAATGTGTTTACACAATTATAGTAGAAACAGAACACACATGAAGTGCATGTGTTCCAAATAACGATCTATCATTTCCACTCTAAAACTCCAGCACTTCACTCCCAGATAATCAATCAAGGCATGAGCTGGGAGAACATTGTGCATGTTCTGTGGCGGTGGGGGTATGGGATACCAGGCTGCTTGCTGCTTGTCTTTATCGGCACATTTACAGGACAAAAGATGCTGACAGAGAGGTGTAATGGGATTTAAGGTGGGCCGGATCTATGAGTTTTTTCGTAGGCTCTGGTAATTCTAGTGTTAATGGTAGGCACATTAATTTACAAAAAAAGACAGATCAATATTAAGAATGCATTAAGCATAAGACATTACAACTGATTAGAATGGCGCTGAACAGCATCTTGATCTGCACCAACTGCTGATGGGGCTAAACTTGACTAAACCACAAACCAATCCTTCCATGTGTTCCTTCCTGTATGTGGAAAAGAAGCCAGCAGTATGATGCCCCTGTTTCAGAGAAGCACAGAATCCCGGTATGGAAAGAACTGGTATGTTTTTATATATATATATATATATATAAAAAAACTCCTCCATGCCAATTGTTTGCCAAACTCACAATGCCAAGCAAAGACTTGGACACATGGTGAGCCCCAGAGTCTTGTTTTCATACAGTCTGCATGTTCTTTATGTGTTACTGTGACTTTTCAGCTTTCACCACAAAGCCATTTAATTCAAACTTAAAAGTGTTGATACTTCAATTTAGTCATTTCATAGTCGTTTTTCTTAACTGCAGGAAGTACTTGGGGCTGTCTGTTTACTTAACATAAATTATATATCTATACTAATAAAAGGCAAAGCCCTCACTGACTGACTGACTGACTCACTGACTCATCACTAATTCTCCAACTTCCCGTGTAGGTAGAAGGCTGAATTTTGGCAGGCTTATTCCTTACAGCTTCCTTACAAAAGTTGGGCAGGCTTCATTTCGAAATTCTACGCGTAATAGTCATAACTGGAAGCTATTTTTCTGCATATACTGTAACGGAGTTGAGCTCGAAAGCCGTGGAGGGGCGGAGTTTCGTGTGACATCATCACGCCTCCACGTAATCACGCAGTACGTAGAAAACCAGGAAGAGCTCCAAAAACTGCTGAAGAAAACATACATTATATAATTAAAAAGGCAGCGAAACAATTAGAAGCGAGCGAGTGACATATAAAACCATATTCAGCGGCTCACATGAACTGACGCAGTGCGCAGACAAAAAGCAACAGTTCCAAAGAGTGCTGAACAAAAACCGAATTACACTGCTACGCTCAAATAGACAAACCACACGCTGTGGCGCAATAGTAGAGGCTTCGCCTTTAGCGCCGGCGTCCGAAGTTCGATTCCCGAGAGGGGATGCACTGAGTATGTACGTGTGCTTCCCGATTCATTTTAGCCTTGCATCCCCTTGGTTTGAGATGTATAAAAAAATATGCGGTTAACGCAGAAAGACAGATCACCAATTGAAGCTTTATGAATAATGGATCCTTTATTCGCGATCAATGATTGTTTTGGTAAAGCCATACTCAGTGTATTCATTAGATGAACGGTAAAAAAGTAAGAGCGAGGGGAGGGTAACTTATTGAGGCACGCAGGCAAAACCACAATAGCACACGGGCTCGATGTACTGTAGTGCGAGTCAACTCGATCTGAATTGCGCGATCACATTTGAAAAAATATATATCTTTTCAACTTCTATTTAGTCAGCACTTAGCATATTCATATCTAAGGCTGCTGCGCAACTCGGCACGCCTCCTATGTAATTGACTGCCTGCCCATATAAGGCCATTCTTCGCTGCGGTGTCTTTATTCGTTTCCTTGCTTCATCAAGGAAGCAGCTTTCTCACAGCTTCTGCGCTGTTTTATAAATGAGCGACATATACGAAAGTCCTTTTTCCTTGCTTCGCCAACGAGGCAACCTTTTTATTTAATCCACGGGTTCTGC
>JANRMT010062836.1:14684958-14712266 GCA_026402145.1 Polypterus bichir lapradei
CATCCAGAAGTTCATAGGGACGCTGTCGCTAAATACTCGCAAGCACAACCACAAGTTCATAGGGATGCTGTCGCTAAATACTCGCAAGCAAATCCACAAGTTAATAGAGGTTCTGTTTCTAGATACGATCCCAATAATGAAAACCGGCTCTTACGAAAACAACAGGTTTGGCTCAAAAAAGCCAATTGTGGATTTGCGTACGACCCAAACATACATTATGAGTCTGACAAAACAGTACACATTGGATCCATGGATGTTCACTGTAACTATTGTCAAGCAAAGAAGTGGAAATGCGAGTCTCCTGGTTTGTACTGTAACGGTGGTAAAGTCTTTCTCACTCCTTTATGTAAGCTTCCTCACCTTCTTCAGGGCCTGTTAAATGGCGAACATCCTCAAAGTGAGCATTTCTTGAACAACATTCGAAAGTACAACAGCGCATTTCAAATGACATCATTTGGTGCTAACCAAATCGTTGAGGGAAATTTTATGCCTTCATTTAAAGTTCAGGGACAAGTGTATCACTTGATTGGCAGTGTTTTATCTATGCCAAGTGAAGAACACAAATTTTTGCAAATTTATTTCGTCGGGGACGATGAAAAGGAAGCACAAACATGCCCCTGGTCATGCATTTACAAAAAATGCTCCATGACTGTAACACTTACATCCAGGACTTCCACTCCACAATTGACAGTATTTCAGATGATGACAAACACTTCAAAGTTGTCATTCACGCAGACAAAAAACCATTACATGCACACAAAGGCAGATTTAATAAACCCACAGTTCATCAAGTTGGTGTTGTCATCGTTGGGCAAGCGTTCAACAATAGAGATATTGTCTTGAAAACCAGAGACAATAAACTGCAATGCATTAAAGAAACCCACAGATCCTATGATGCACTTCAATATCCTCTCATGTTCTGCTATGGTGAAGACGGCTATTCTGTGTCTATACCTCAAGTTCATCCTGCCAGTAACTTACCTATGAACAAAACCGTCTCTGCAGCAAACTTCTATTCATACCAGCTTATGATCAGACAACATCATGCTAATAATATCCTTTTCTTCCGAACTTTACTAAATCAGTTTTTAGTTGATATGTATGCAAAAAATTGAATCCGAAAGACTAAATTATATCAGACAAAATCAAAAAAAACTACGGGCTGAAAATTACGTTCACTTAAAAGATGTTATTGACAAAAACGACACTAATTTAACAGAACTTGGTCAAGCTGTGATATTACCATCATCCTTCACTGGAGGACCTCGCTATATGCACGAGCGTACACAAGACGCAATGACATATGTTCGTCGTTATGGCCGCCCTGACTTATTCATCACATTTACTTGCAATCCTAAATGGCCTGAGATCTCTGAAATTCTCCTTCCACGTCAAAAACCTCACGATCGCCACGACCTTATCAGTTGTGTATTTCATCTA
Organism: Polypterus bichir lapradei; assembly: GCA_026402145.1. Classification (NCBI taxonomy): domain Eukaryota; kingdom Metazoa; phylum Chordata; class Cladistia; order Polypteriformes; family Polypteridae; genus Polypterus; species Polypterus bichir. The sequence continues at coordinate 14,686,399 of JANRMT010062836.1, forward strand.
GAGATCCGCAAAATGATAGACTTGCTCACGAAGAGTGACATTTTCGGCTGTACAAATTGCTACATGTACACCATAGAGTGGCAAAAGCGAGGTATTCCCCATGCACACATTCTATTGTGGCTAAAGGATAGGATTAAACCAGCTCTCATCGATCAACTCATCCGTGCAGAAATTCCTGATCCACAGACTGACCCTGCCCTACACAAAATAGTAAAATCCAACATGATTCACGGCCCATGTGGACCTCATAATATCAACTCGCCCTGCATGAGCAACAGAATATGCACTAAGAAGTACCCGCGTCCGTTCATCTCACAGACTCAGACCGGAGAAGATGGTTACCCTCAGTACCGCCAGCGCGCACCTGCTGATGGAGGTCATACAATTAACATCAAAGAAGTACATATCGACAACAGATGGGTGGTCCCTTATAGTCCTGTGCTGTCCCGCTTCTTCAATGCTCACATCAATGTCGGATTTTGCAATTCAGTAAAATCAATCAAATACATCTGCAAGTATGTTAACAAAGGAAGTGACCAGGCAGTATTTACAATACAAACTCAAAATGACGAAGTATCTTGATACGAAGCTGGTCGTTACATTAGTAGCTCTGAAGCAGCCTGGTGCATTTTCTGTTTTCCCATTCATGAATGTTTCCCTCCGGTCATTCATCTTGCTGTGCATCTTGAGAACGGACAAAGAATTTATTTCACAGAAAGCAATGTTGCCGATAAAGTACACAAACGACCCTTTTAGCGTTCTTTTGACCTTTGCAAGCACAATGATTTTGCTAGACAACTTCATTATAATGAAATTCCATCATATTATGTGTGGGCAAACAACATGTTTCGTCGAAGGAAACAGGGCAACCCATTACCAGGATATTCGGGAGTAAAAAAGGATCATGTACTGGGATGGGTCTACACTGTACACCTGAATAACTCTGAATGCTACCATCTTCAACTCCTCCTCAACAAAATCACAGGTCCCACATCTTTCAAATCTCTCAGAACAGTTGATGGTATCCTACATCCGACCTATAAGTCAGCCTGCAGGGCACTCGGTTTATTACATGACGATATCAACTGGGACGAGACTCTACAGGAAGCTACTCTATCTCGCTCACCTCAAAAGATCCATGAACTATTTGCTGTCATGTTGGTGTTCTGCCAAATAGAAACCCCTTAAACCTATGGGAAAAACATAAACACAGCATAGCAGAAGATGTTAGGAGACAGACTGAAAAAGATTATATACGAACAGAAGTCCACCAGTGGTTAAATTTGATCTATAACAAGTGTCTACAGTTGCTTGAAAACTACGTCATTGCTATTGGAGGTCAATCTCTTCATCATTACGGTTTGCCTTCACCTTTACCAGAACTGGCACAACTTACATCAAATCCCGAGTACTTGAAAGAGACATCTTACAACACCTCGCACTTGTCCAATATAGTCACAAATAACGAGCGCTTGCTAAATAGTGACCAAAAGTCAGTTTATGAGCAAATCATGACCAGCGTTACGTCTCCCACTACCACTGTGTTTTTCCTTGATGCTACAGGAGGAACTGGTAAGACATTCCTAATAAGCCTTCTCCTTGCAAAAATCCGATCAAAACGTAACATTGCCATAGCCGTGGCTTCTTCTGGCATTGCTGCAACTCTTCTAGAGGGTGGCAGAACTGCTCATTCAGCTTTCAAGCTGCCTCTGAACCTCAACCATACTGAATCCCCCATGTGTAACATATCAAAGCAGAGCAACATGGCTGAAGTGCTGCGACATTGTCAACTTATTGTCTGGGATGAATGCACTATGGCACACAGAGCAGGTATTGAGGCTTTAGACAGGACCCTCCAAGACATCCGAAACACAACCAAACTTATGGGAGGCTTGACAGTGTTGCTGGCTGGAGACTTCCGCCAAACCCTACCAGTCGTGCCCAGAGGAACACGTGCTGATGAAGTTAAAGCATCTCTGAAATCTTCATACCTTTGGCCACAAATCCATGTTGTTACTTTAAAAATAAACATGAGAGTTCATTTGAAATGCGACAAAAAAGCCAAGGAGTTCTCTGCTCTTCTGATGAGTATAGGTGATGGCACCTTCATACAAGAAAACCGTAGAATAAATATTCCTACAAATCTCTGTCTCATCGTGAATACCTTACAAAGTCTTCTTCAAAATGTTTACCCCTATCTACGAAATCTACACCGAAGTAACGTCTCATGGTTAAGAGAGAGAGCTATCCTGACACCAAAAAATGACATGACTACGACTATAAACCACATTTTACTTCAAGAACTACCTTCACAATCAAAAACATATCAATCTGTTGATTCAGTTGTAGAAGTAGAAGACGCAGTACATTATCCGGTAGAGTTTCTCAACACTCTAAATCCTCCAGGCACTCTTGAGCATAATCTCATCTTGAAGGTTGGGGCACCAATAATGTTACTGAGAAACTTACAGCCACCAAAACCTTGTAACGGCACGAGACTTCAGGTCACATCTCTACAAAACAACCTAATTGAAGCAACTATTTTTACTGGCAGTGCCTCAGGTGACACAGTTTTTATTCCTCGCATCCCCGTTATACCATCTAATCTCCCATTTTAATTCAAACGCGTTCAATTTCCAGTAAGACTCTGCTTCGCAATGACAATTAATAAGTCTCAGGGACAAACACTACAAAAGGTTGGCATTGATTTGAGGCAGGATTGCTTTTCACATGGCCAACTGTATGTTGCATGCTCAAGAGTAAGCTCAGCACACAGCTTAGTCATATTACAACCGGAGGGCCGAACTGACAACGTAGTATACAGAGAGATCCTTAACAATTAATTTTTTATATATTTTACCTCAGTCTAAAAATGTTTACTTTTTTCTTAATAAAAATATTCAGGCAGTATTTCACCGCTGCGAAGCGTGGGTATTTTGCTAGTATTGTATATAAAATATGTGCATGCCAAAAATGCTCTTTCTGCTCACATATTGTTACAGTATTTCGTATCAGAGTTACCATAATTGATATATTTTAAACTTGCTCATACTTTTACTGAAGCTTATTCTGAAGATGTAATGCTATTGTTCTTCATAAGTCAATTATGATAACAAAGAAGCTAATGATAGAAGGAATAATATAAAAACCTATTTTAGCTTGTTCTTTGCTTTCATGTATCATTATGCTTCTGATTAGAACTATGATGAGACAGCAGTATAGAACAAAACATATTGAAACTCATCATTTAGCAGTCAAAAAGAAATTGAATACTTCTTACCACTTCAGTCCGTTTATTGTATTCCATTCTGAAAATTCTATATCAATGACACAAAAAATATAGATTCATCAGATATACAACAGAAAAATTAAATGCAACAGTATTCTTTAGTTTTGATAGCTTTTGTACTAGTATGGAATGGCATATAACAGAATAGGTTCCAAGGCTAAAAAAATACTTTTTTATCATCTCAAATTGAGTACTTTTTAATATGCAAACTATTTAAATATCTGTATGCTGAATATACATTTATTTTCCTTGAGGATCACTGCTAAACAAATTTTAGCACTCTTAATGTTACAAAGTATTTTGTATTAAGAAAATACAAATTATCCCTACCTATAGGTTTTAGAAATAAAGGACCGTTTTTTTGTGAGACTTTCTAATATTAACTCACTCGCTCTGTTAAGGTCATCCTGTTGAACGCTTGAGAATTAGTTGTTTGTTTTTAAAATGTGAGGCTGTAGTATTACTGTAATCACCCAAAAGTCTTTTCCTCAGAGATCTATCATCCAATCCCTTGCACATTAGTGTGTGTGTATGCACACATTTAAAACAGTTGAGCTTTTATGGTTAATGAGATTTACTTCTTGTTACCTTTCAAAGCACCAATAATTTACCCATTTCCCTCTGCTTGTGTGACAATCTGCTTAGTTGTGCATCTTTTAACATTACCACACAGCAGGTAGATATGGTTTTTCTTTTTAATCCACAGTACTGTTGTCAGCTTGTGCCTAATAAGGAAGTTAAAATCATCTCGAACACAAAAATCAAGTACACAGGGGTTGAAATCTCCCAACTTGATTACAGCCAGTATTAGCAAGAGTTATGATTTCAAGTTCAAGTTTATTACCATCTGTACACAGTATATTAAGGTTCTGACTTGAATGTCTCCCACAGACGAATGACAAGAGTATAAAACAAACAGCAGACAAAGAATGCATCAGTATGTATGCTATGAAAATATTAGATGTTATGAATTAGAAATGTGCATCATGTATGCGCCTTCAGAAGTGGAAATGAGGGGCTGTTGAATAATCTTATGACACGAGGTTTTAAAAACAAAATGTAGTGATATGAGTGATAATGGTCTTGTAGCATTGCTGAAACATAGTACAAGAAAGAGGGGTTTGCAGGATGGCTATGGTCTTTAATAATAGTTATATTCTAAGTCCAGTTCACTACTGTCCATAATGGTTTGTGGTCTTGAGCTGAGCAGCTGTCAAATATGTAGTCAGTGAGGATGGACTTAACATAAATCACAGTACCTGTGGCAGTACCAGGGCAGATTGTATCTATATCTCCCTCTCTCTCAGTTGGCACAGGAGTGTCTAAGAAGAAGGCTCAAAAGAAGTTCCTGAACATTTGTTTGTTCATAAAGCCCACCCACAATAAATAAGTAAAATAAGTAAAAATGATGATGATGGAATGATGCTATAAAACAGCTTTATGGCTTATTGCAGAAATATTTTATGCCTTTCCTTTGCAGTATGTTCTCCCATTACAGTCATTACTCCAACCAAATGTATCAAACTCTAAGCTGAAAACACTTTTATTACCAGAAGCATTGTAAACTGCATTGCCCAAAATATATGAAGCGATTGCTTACCCCATACAGCACTGTTTGCCTTCTGACATCTTCTTATAATGGACATATTGCTACCATAAAGCACAGTTGTACAGATCTTAACAAACATGTATTTACTTTTCTTACTTCTACTAAGGTATTCGTTCTCTAGGCCTGCCATATCCCCAAGGGTTTTTGCATTGAAATTGTACTTGAAGACCACTTTTATGATTTTGAATTTAGATCTACCATTGCTGTATTCAGTTCATTTAAAGATAACAGGTTTGTTCAAATACTAAAGCTGGCCTTAAATTTTGACTTATTATTTGCTCTGTGTGATTGTCTGTGTCATGTGATTTATCATATGTGCATTGAATTTTATGTTACTTATTTGATGTTCAGATGCTCGGTGAAGTGAGTTGGCATCAACGTCAATGTGTAATTTCACACTCTTCTTCTTTTGGCTGCTCCTGTTAGGGGTTGCCACAGCAGATCTTCTTCTTCCATATTTTTCTGTCCTCTGCATCTTGTTCTGTTACAGCCATCACCTGCATGTCCTCTCTCACCACATCCATAAACCTTCGCTTAGGCCTTCCTCTTTTCCTCCTCCCTGGCAGCTCTATCCTTAGCATCCTTCTCCAAATATACCCAGCATCCCTCCACTACACATGTCCAAACCAACGCAATCTCGCCTCTTTGACTTTGTCTCCCAACTGTCCAACTTGAGCTGACCCTCTAATGTACTCATTTCTAATCCTATCCATCCTTGTCACACCCAGTGCAAATCTTAGCGTCTTTAACTCTGCTACTTCCAGCTCTGTCTCCTGCTTTCTGGTCAGTACCACCGTCTCCAACCCATAAAACATAGCTGGTCTCACTACCGTCCTGTAGACCTTCCCTTTCACTCTTGCTGATACCCATCTGTCACAAATCACTCCTGACACTCTTCTCCACCCATTCCATCCTGCCTGCCCACTCTTTTTCACCTCTCTTCCAGAATCCCCATTACTCTGTACTGTTGATCCCAAGTATTTAAACTCATCCACCTTCACCAGCTCTACTCCCTTCATCCTCACCATTCCACTGACCTCCCTCTCATTTACACACGTGTATTCTGTCTTGTTCCTACTGACCTTCATTGCTCTCCTCTTTAGAGCATATCTCCACCTCTCCAGGGTCTCCTCAACCTGCTCCCAACTATCGCTACAGATCACAGTGTCATCAGCAAACATCATAGTCCACGGGGACTCCTGTCTAATCTCGTCTGTCAACCTGTCCATCACCATTGCAAATAAGAAAGGGCTCAGAGCTGATCCCACCTCCACGTTGAATGCATCCATTGCTCCTATTGCAGACCTCACCACTGTCACTCTTTCCTGATACATATCCTGTACAACTGTTACGTACTTCTCTGCCACTCCCGACTTCCTCATACGATACCACAGCTCCTCTCGAGGCACCCTATCATATGCTTTCTCCAGGTCCACAACTTTCTCCACTCACCACTTTCTGTCCCTTTGGTACACTGTTCATCACTTCATCCAACTCACTCCAAAAATCTTCTTGCACACCCAACTTGCGGTGCATATGCATTAACAACATTCATTATCACACCTCCAATTTCCAGCTTCATAATCATTACTCTGCCTGGCACTCTTTTCACCTCCAGAACACTCTTGACATACAGTGGTGTGAAAAACTATTTGCCCCCTTCCTGATTTCTTATTCTTTTGCATGTTTGTCACACAAAATGTTTCTGATCATCAAACACATGTAACCATTAGTCAAATATAACACAAGTAAACACAAAATGCAGTTTTTAAATGATGGTTTTTATTATTTAGGGAGAAAAAAAATCCAAACCTACATGGCCCTGTGTGAAAAAGTAATTGCCCCCTTGTTAAAAAAATAACCTAACTGTGGTGTATCACACCTGAGTTCAATTTCCGTAGCCACCCCCAGGCCTGATTACTGCCACACCTGTTTCAATCAAGAAATCACTTAAATAGGAGCTGCCTGACACAGAGAAGTAGACCAAAAGCACCTCAAAAGCTAGACATCATGCCAAGATCCAAAGAAATTCAGGAACAAATGAGAACAGAAGTAATTGAGATCTATCAGTCTGGTAAAGGTTTTAAAGCCATTTCTAAAGCTTTGGGACTCCAGCGAACCACAGTGAGAGCCATTATCCACAAATGGCAAAAACATGGAACAGTGGTGAACCTTCCCAGGAGTGGCCGGCCGACCAAAATTACCCCAAGAGCGCAGAGACGACTCATCCGAGAGGTCACAAAAGACCCCAGGACAACGTCTAAGAACTGCAGGCCTCACTTGCCTCAATTAAGGTCAGTGTTCACGACTCCACCATAAGAAAGAGACTGGGCAAAAACAGCCTGCATGGCAGATTTCCAAGACGCAAACCACTGTTAAGCAAAAAGAACATTAGGGCTCGTCTCAATTTTGCTAAGAAACATCTCAATGATTGCCAAGACTTTTGGGAAAATACCTTGTGGACTGATGAGACAAAAGTTGAACTTTTTGGAAGGCAAATGTCCCGTTACATCTGGCGTAAAAGGAACACAGCATTTCAGAAAAAGAACATCATACCAACAGTAAAATATGGTGGTGGTAGTGTGATGGTCTGGGGTTGTTTTGCTGCTTCAGGACCTGGAAGGCTTGCTGTGATAGATGGAACCATGAATTCTACTGTCTACCAAAAAATCCTGAAGGAGAATGTCTGGCCATCTGTTCGTCAACTCAAGCTGAAGCGATCTTGGGTGCTGCAACAGGACAATGACCCAAAACACACCAGCAAATCCACCTCTGAATGGCTGAAGAAAAACAAAATGAAGACTTTGGAGTGGCCTAGTCAAAGTCCTGACCTGAATCCAATTGAGATGCTATGGCATGACCTTAAAAAGGCGGTTCATGCTAGAAAACCCTCAAATAAAGCTGAATTACAACAATTCTGCAAAGATGAGTGGGCCAAAATTCCTCCAGAGCGCTGTAAAAGACTCAAGTTATCGCAAACGCTTGATTGCAGTTATTGCTGCTAAGGGTGGCCCAACCAGTTATTAGGTTCAGGGGGCAATTACTTTTTCACGCAGGGCCATGTAGGTTTGGATTTTTTTTTCTCCCTAAATAATAAAAACCATCATTTAAAAACTGCATTTTGTGTTTACTTGTGTTATATTTGACTAATGGTTAAATGTGTTTGATGATCAGAAACATTTTGTGTGACAAACATGCAAAAGAATAAGAAATCAGGAAGGGGGCAAATAGTTTTTCACACCACTGTACTGTTCCTTCAGAATAACTCCTACCCTATTTCTTCTCCCATCCACACCATGATAGAACAATTTAAATCCACCTCCAATCCACCTGGCCTTTCTCTCTTTCCATTTAGTCTCTTGCACTCACAATATATCAACCTTGCTTCTCTCCATCATATCTGCTAACTCTCTCCCCTTACCAGTCATACTGCCAACATTCAAAGTTCCTACTCTCAGTTCCACTCTCTTTACTTTCCTCCTGCCTCTGGACACGTCTCCCCCCTCTTCTTCTCCTTCTCCTTCTTTTTCTTCGGCCAACAGTAGCCCAATTTCTGCCTGCACCCTGTTGGCTAACAGTACTGGTGGTGGTCGTTGTTAACCCGGGCCTCGACCGATCCGGGAAATTTGTATTGTTGTCCTCATATTGATTTGGCCAAATTTTACACCAGATGCCCTTACTGATGTAACCCTCCCCATTTATCCAGGCTTGGGACCGGCACGAAGAAACACACTGGTTTGTGCACCCTCTATGGCTTGTTTAACTTTCACTTTAATTTCACACTAAAATGATTAAAAAGTTTCAATGTGGATTAAAGTCCAAGTTAGTAATTTGCTAAAGTGTGTAAAATGGAAAGTAAACATTGTCTGGATTCATTTTTCTTTACTTTATAATACTTGGTACTCCCTGTACTATACTGTCAGCTAGTATCAATTTCCGTTATTGATAGAGACATGCATATTTAGAAAAAGCTGTTGACCCTGATCTCAGGTCATTGTATCAGCTGGATTTTTGTTTAAGTTAACAGTGGAAGAAAACAGAACATCTATCTTTTCAAGGTTTTAAGATTGTGGGTCTTCAGTTTTTCTTAATGTGTACTGTTTTTGCTTTTCTGAGAAATCTTCTGTTCATTTTGCATGAATATCTTTCCTTAGTCAGGGCTCTGACTAAGAACTGAAAATAGAATTGACAAAAGAATGTAATGGTGTGCTAGGCTCCATGCTCCCTGTATGCTTCCGAGAGCCTCTTGAACCCAGAACTGTCGATAATGTACCCGATGATTAGCTGGGCAAATGAGGACACTCAGATTCAGCAAAGGGTTGGTGCAAACCGGTTCAAGTGCTTTTATTAAAACCAAGCAATCAAACAGTATTTCAAAGTGCAGTGCAAAAAGATTTGTCATTAAATAAATAGTCCATAAAATCAAAGGTGTCAAAGACAGGTTAAACTCCACGTAAATAAATCCATTCAAACAAGGTTAAAATCCTAGGCAGGTTTCTTCTTCTAAAAACAGATACAAGCCCCAGTGCCTCTTTATAAAGCCTGGTGCAGTCATCCAATTAATCCTGGGTTCAGGTTCCTACCACCTTTCCGTCAGTGTCCATAGGACTCCTTGCTGAACCCCACTCATGCCTCACTTAACTAATCCGTCAATGCCTACCCAAAGGACAATGCATGACAGGGCCACTTCTACACCTCAATGTTGTTATAAGGAGCCCCCTTTCTGCAGCCCCCACACGTGAGCACAAACCTGCCACTCGCTTCCTGGGGCATAGTTTATTGCACATGCTTCTCACCATCCTGCCTGTTTCTTCTTCCTTAACCTCCGTTCTGATCCTCTCGATCATTAGATTATTTTGATCTGATTTTTCCATCTCTATTGTGCAGGCACCCTAACCATAACCCTCATTATCAGATTATTCAAAAAGGATTTCATACTTGCGTGCTATGATCATCTCGTAGGCAGTAGACAGTGACCATTATGGACATAATATAGTGTTTTAATGCAAGTGTTTGACTGAAAATAATGTTTCATTCAATGTGGGACATGTGAAAGTTGCTCCTGCATCACTGTCATTCATCTCAGTAAGGCTATTCTTGTACAGTCAAAAGATCAGCTCTTCAGGGACAGTGCATCACCTTACATGCTTTAAGAAACACAATTAAATTATAGCATTATTCAAAACCTCAGCTATTGAAGAGTACATTTTTTGGTAGTGTTGAGAGTGCTTTTTTGGTAAGACCAATGTAGTGTGCGTATTACATATACAGTAGATAAAACTATTTATTTGTGAAAGTAAGAATTATGTTACTCAGTTTGATAGAAATACAGAGTATTCCTGTTGTATTTGCACAGAACTTTAGTGAGTTGAAGGTAATGTAGATTACACTTTCATGCTCCTGGTAAAAAAAATTGTTTATCTCTCTTACTGACCCAGACAACCTGACTACAGATCCACATTGTATGGAAAAACTCATCAAAAACATCAAAAGACTGGTGGACAGTTATCTGTTCAAAAGATCTTGACTATACATTGTTCTGCTCTCTCGCTAAATTAATCTTAGCCCGGAGAGGTCTATTCATTTTTTACATCTAAGATGTCTCACTTAAAGAATTTCCAATGCTGTATTTGTCCTAATGTCTATATAAACACAGGGAATTTCAGTTTCTCTATTACATCTTGTCTGAAGAAGGGGCCTAAGCTGCCATGAAAGCTTGCATCTTTTTAGCTAGCCAATAAAAGGTGGCCTTCGCTTGACTTCTCACTGCATACATAATAGCTAACATTGTACAACACCCTATAACTATAGTGTATTTTAGATATTTCAGCAACATTGGGGATATGCTTAAAACACACATGAACATAAGTTCTGCATCCTCCTTGAACCATCAGCCGCTGTATTGGTATAATAAATCTCAAAGCTCATGGTAAAACAATGATTTAGCGAATGCCTAGGCTGATGAAAACATGTTCTACACCTGCCTTTGCTGCACTAAATGTATTCTAAAAACAATCAGAGGCTTGTGAGCATTTTTTATTTTTCTGTGTATCCATCCCCATTATCTTTAATTCACTTAAAAAACACTTTTTTGTGTCACTTGACATTTTCGGCATAAGAATACATTTCAGGATATAAACCTGCCTTTTATCGTTTTGATGCAACATTCATTCCCTGTTTGTAACACTGGGTCTTGTAAAAGATTAGGAGGACCACCAGAAGAAGGCATTTTTTCACATAACTTTGTGTCTCTTAACATCAGTGAATGATTTTATGTCTATAAAAATACACACATGATCGTAAATTGCTGCCCCAAGATAATAACATGTATTGCTAACAGATGACTACTATATAGAAGGACTGATGTAGAACAAAAATATCTTGGTACAGTTCTTTAACTTAGACTAATTTGACTTCTTCTGCTAGTATTTTTTCAAACAAGTGAGGCACTTTGGTCAAAAACTGTGACAAGTAAGTACAATCTCGCCACTTCACATGGAGTAAGACATTTACTGTCATGGTGGAATTAGTACTCTCCTTCGTGTCCAAGTCAGTTTTTTCCAGCTACTCTGGTTTCCTTCAGTATCCCAAACATGTCCCTGTTAAGTTAATTAGCAACTCTTAATTGATCCAATATAGGTGTAGTTGTTTGCTTCAATTTATCCTTATGTAGGTTTGGGCTGTTGCTCACCATTGATAGTGGATCGATTGGCCCCAACTCCCCCATGTATACTTTAAAACAATTATTTCCTAGACTTAACACATTACAAAGAAGTGCTGATTTATAAATGTTTTAAATAAAATTTTCACAACTAATTAGCCAACTTTTTACAGTCGGCATTAAAAAAAAAAGTACATCTGTGCTAAATAACCTGAACTAACACATTTTTTATGTTCTATTTTAGGTAAAAATTTGTACACAAATGAATATGTTGCAATTAAGCTGGTAAGTCTATTGTATTTTTTTACATTTAGCAGATAGCTGTTTCCTGCTTTTGTTTTAAATTGTGTTCTTTGTGTTTTAACAGGAACCAATGAAGTCCAGGGCACCACAGTTACATTTGGAATACCGATTCTACAAACAGTTAGGATCAGCAGGTAAGAATGAAAGATCCCAACTTGCCAAATTCATTTGCTCATAATATTTTTAAACAAACAGAATAATCTTAAATCTTTAAATTCAGTTTAATTTGTACTTGTTTACACTTTTGTTATGTTTTTTTTCTCCACTATGTTCCCAAAAATTTGCTGCTTGGGTTAATTTGTGATTTTAAGTTGATTCTGTGTGAGTCTGCAGGTACAGTAAGTTTGAGAGTGAGTGTGGGTATATGTGTATGAGTGAGCTTTGCAATGGACTAGCACCCTGTAAAGGGCTGATTCCTGCCTTATATCAAATATTGCTGGAATAGGCTGTATCTCCCTGAGTCCCTAATTGGAGTTTCAGGATGTTATAGTATGTTGTGCTGTGCTATGATATGTTTTCTTGCAATTGAACTTTAAGGATCTAAGTGTAATTTGTATACTGTTATTCACTTTCTGGTTGGGGCAAGAAAGAATGATTCTGTTTCTCCAATATTAGCTTCTTTACACTGGCTGCCTGTCAGTGATCAAATTGATTTTAAAATCTTGTTGCTAGTTTTTAAATCTTTACATGGACTTGCTCCTGCCTATTTTTCCGAATTGTGTGTTTTACACCAGCCATCCAGAGTGCTTAGATCTTTTGGTCAGTTGTCTCTTGTTGTCCATCGTACCAAGTGTAAAACTAAGGGGGACAGGGCTTTTGCAGCTGCTGCTTCTCACCTGTGGAACTCTTTACCTCATAAAATAAAGGAGTCATCTACAATTGAACTGTTCAAAGCAAGATTAAAGACTCATTTCTATTCACTTGCATTCCGTGACCTTCAGTAATACTGATGGTTTCCTCATTGTGCTTATGTAACATTACTTCTATTTATTATTTATTTTATTTATGCACATTTATTTTATTTCTATTTATGTTATTCATGTTAATTGTATGTTTTTCTTTAATTCTGTTATTGTAAAGCACTTTGGCCACAGCATTCCTATGTTGTTTTAAATGTGCTATATAAATAAAGTTGACCTTGACTTTCTACAGTATACGTGCAATTTAATTTGGTTTTAACACAGCGAAAACAAAGAGTCTGTTTGTTGCTTAGCCTTAATCAAAAGGACCTCCAAGTGTACAGTAGATGCCCAGAAGCTATAAAGCTGCAATTTTAGTAAAGAAGTATTTCCAATCACTGAAGTTTGAAGTGCATTTTTCTGTGAGAATGGATAATGTTATAATGCACTGAATGGACATGTTGCCACATTTCTTATAATTGTTCAAGATAAACATATGATAAACCTGTCCTAAGTTTGAATAAATATCATAGTAAACACAATATTAGTAGTTCTAGGTTGTAACCACAACAACTGTTAAGATTCCAGCTCTGTGAACACTTACTGTAATCTATAAAGTATAGTAATGGGTCTAAGGTTATGGTTTCTACTTAACTGAAATTCTGCAGATATGAACAAGCAAATAAAATTCCCACATTTTTAATTTTAACCAAATTCTAATTCATTTTCAACTAACAACTTTTTTTTTTTTTTAAACCAAAAAAAAAGAACTGGTTTTGATGCAGATTAATGTACATGAGCAACTGTCATTTACTCTGAGGCATAGTAATATATGGGATGGACTTTGTCATCATTTTCAAACATTTTATGCTTTCATATGCACATGATGTATATCCAGCCTTGTGTGCCCAGACCACAGCTAAGCAGCTAGACTGACATCTGATTGTTTAGCTTAGATGTAGAACCCACTGCATGTAATACCCTGCATCCTAAATATGTATCCCATATATATGTACCTTGTCTCGGGAAGTGTAGCTACTATGAGGAAGGTGTGACACCCTGAGCGAATTCTCAGCAGAGAAAGCACATGCCTCAAAGTCATTCATCAGTGGTGGATTTTTGTGCCGTCATTATGCCTTTTCCAATTCCTTGAGATGTACTGTATTATTATTGAAAACTGTAGGATGTTTAAGCACAAGGTTGACATACTGTACATACCCTTGGTTCAAGCTCATAGATTAAATTATTTGTTTTATAATTTAAAGTACTCTAAAATTGCTTTTTAATAAGACTGAAATATTATCCTTAAATAAGTAATACAGCATTAGGCATTTTTACTTACTTACTATTTTTCCCATTAACAGACATTTTACAGTTCAAGTTCCAACTTGAATGCAATGCATATATTTTCCCACTATTTAATGATATTTCTGAAAGAGAGTTATTTTTTCCATTAGAAATTAATTTCTAATAGTTTTGAATTTTTTGGAGGTTTTACCTATCAGTGTATAAATGAGTTTAGTACAATGATTTACCAAAAGCATTCATTTTTTTTAAACATTAAATACATTTTACTTGTGATATATTATCTGTAAAGAGAGCTGTATCCCCACTCTGTGCAGATGAGTTCTTTATTTTAAAAAAATTAGGAAATGAAGTACTTCTTGATTATTTTAAACTTATGAATAATTATTCTTTTTCCCATTTTAAATCTGGAGAGATACAAAGTCTAAAGGATGTTAATTGTTTAAATTGGTTAATTTATTGAATAATTTCAGCGCAACATGTTTTTAGCTCATGTTGTTGCTCAGAGACTTAATGAAATGATTTCTGCATGGCGCCATAATCGAGTAGGTCCTGGCTGTGGTTCTGCTCGAATAAAAGTTAGAGCAGGTTAGCGTAGGAAAAAGAGGAAAGGTTTCTGTCAAGAAAGGTCTTAGTTAGAAAGAATTGGTTTTGGAAAAAGCACTTGGTTGATGGGTACAAGGGTGGGAGAGGCTCAAGAGTTCTGGATCATGGCCTTCTGCTGAGCAGTGGAGTGGACGGGATAGAGAGAGAAAGAGATCACAGGAACAAGCAGAAGGGAGTGAGGTGAGACACAGCGGCATCCATGGAAGGGCACAGTACCCTAGTAGGTGCAGTGACTGGCACAGGTAGTAGTTTGGATTGGTAGTGACTGACTAAGGTGGCAGATTAGCAGGACATGGCGGGCTGTGTCAGGATGTATCCAGTGTCCTGAAAGAAAGAGAACAAAAGAAAGCACAATACACAAAAACTCAATAAAACATACACTGCAATAGAATATAAAACCATGTGAATATACAGTAATCCCTCGCTATATCGCGCTTCGACTTTCGCGGCTTCACTCTATCGCGGATTTTATATGAAAGCATAACTAAATATATAACGCGGATTTTTCGCTGCTTCGCGGGTTCTGCGGACATTGTGTCTTTTTACTTCCTGTATATGCTTCCTCAGTTGGTTTGCCCAGTTGATTTCATACAAGGGACGCTATTGGCGGATGGCTGAGAAGCTAACCAATCAGAGCACGCAGTTGAGTTCTCCTGACTGAGAAGCTAACCAATCAGAGCACGCAGGAGCTATGCAGTGTTAACCAGGAAGTCTCATCTCGCTCATTCAACATCAACGTGCTTCGCTGTGTAAAGAGTTGTGCTCTTTAGTGTTTATCTTTGTGCATAGTCAAGCCCTTCATTATGGCTCCAAAACAATCTGCTACTGCTTCAGGTGCCGTGCCCAAGCGCAAGAAGAAGATGTTAACGATTGCCGAAAAGGTAAACGTTTTGGATTTGTTGAAGGCTACGATTCTTTTTATTTAAAAAGTAGGGAAGGAATATAAGATCTACGGCTGCAGTGTCCTTTTAACCAGGGTGCAAAACGAGTTGTAAGTGGATGTAATAAGGCAGTAGTCTGGATGGAATCTGCTTTAGGGATTTGGATTGAAGACTGCCAGAAGAAGAACAACGGCAGTGCTACACAATCGCCTGAAGTGGCTCCTTTACAAGGGCTGTAACGCTCTCCTTTGTTGTGCAGTAAAATTAAACTCATTGTTATCGGACAAGTCACCGTGTCATTGTTGGTGAGTAACCATAAATAATTAATACATTTACTGTATACTATTTTTCTTGCAATGTACGTATTTATTGCTGGTGACCTGTCTATCGTAATGGCTGTAACATATGTGATATCGGAGACACTCAATATCTTTAAAATAATATTTAGGTTTTACTGTATATAAACAGTGTGTGTTTATATACATAATTTCAATGAATCTTACCTAATATCTAAGAGAATACAAAGGGATTATGCTGTATAACGCTGCGGGGAATATTTATAAACAGTGCGGGAGAGTTTATAAGGGCTTAAAATATATAAAAATAACCATACAAACATATGGTTTCTACTTCGCGGATTTTCACCTATCGCGGGGGGGTCTGGAACGCAACCCCCGCGATGGAGGAGGGATTACTGTACTCATATTTCCATTTATTCATTATCAATTCCCACTTTATACCAACAGCATCATGTGCATTAAAGCCTGACCCAGCAGCATGAGGCACAAGGTATTCACTGTTTGAAGACTTGGTGCCATTTTGTCAAGTTCATCACAGCCACACACTGACTCTCATTCATGTAAATCAATTTAGAACCAGTCAACTTATGTGATCCAAATTTTTGCCGTTAAGTGGAAGATATTGGTACCTGAAGTAAAAAGCACAGTCACAGTGAAATATGGAAACACAACATACAGAGTTAATAAGTTCAGGATATGAACACAGTTTAAAGTAGTTCTAACGTTAGGAAATTTAACAACCTAATTGTAATATTACATATAAAATGAAACACATGCAAATATTAAGGTAGAATACCAATTATTGATTTAGATTTTCTCCTAAAATATACACCATATTTTTCATGTTTTTATGTGAAAAGAGATAAAGAAACATTGATCTTCCTGTTTATTTACCAATTGTTTACAGAGAGATAGCTGAGACATGGAATTGATTTGGTCCTTGCCTTCCTTTCTATTGGTTGATCTCTGTCTTCCTCTCTATAAATTGGGTTGAGGGAGCCTCTCTTAGTTCTTTGGTGATGCCAGTAAAAGGTCTGAGGGAGTACTTCATTTGCAGCCTGGGCAGGGATAGTTTCTGAGGTTGTGTTTTTAAGAGTTCTGGATGTTAACTTATGTCCTGTTGTCCCATCTGAATACATTCCTGTAACAAAACCCCAGTTCAGCATGACTATATCTGTACGTTATGTAATGGAATGGTAATTTCAGCTTGAAATCTTGACATAATCAATCATAATACATTAGGCACTACTCATTAAGACAGTGCAAAAGAATGTGTTTAAAAACAAATCACTTATATAAGTGGTATTGTGATAAATTTCTTGATTATTTAAAATGATGTATAAAGCACATAAATGTTTGTCTTTTTTGGAATAAATGCAATTTTTTCTGTATTTCTTTTGTATAATCAAATGTCCACCTGTGATTTTAGCTTGCATTTAATGAAATTTCTCAAGACTTGTCATTCTTGGTTATGAAAGTAGGCTATCACTAAATCAACTAACTGCTCAGTGTTGCAAAATTGCATATAAGGACACTTTATTCCTCCTCACAAGTTTATCACTTCTGAATTTTATACGTTTATAATAAGTAAATCTTTGTGGGACAGATGAGGAGGTTTTTTCAGAATGATGTAGTGGAGTCTACATTGTGACATTAATAATTACAGAAAGTCTGTGAACGCAGAAACCTGAGTACATCTGTTATATATTCCAAAAAAATATGGCAGCATGCTGTTTCACATATTAAAATGTTGTTTCTATGTTGTATTGCTCTTGCCTTGTACTGATACGGCTTGTTCAGTTGTGATTACTTTTTCTTAACTCTGATAATTCTGGACTGCTATCATTCCTGGATTTTAAACAGTTTATTCATCATATATTGCCTTGCAAAATAATTTGTGGTGATATTTTCTTTCTATATTGAAACCAACATATCTATACTAATAAAAGGCAAAGCCCTCACTGACTGACTGACTGACTCACTCACTCACTCACTCACTCACTCACTCACTGACTCATCACTAATTCTTTAACTTCCCGTGTAGGTAGAAGGCTCAAATTTGGCAGGCTTATTCCTTACAGCTCACTTACAAAAGTTAAGCAGGTTTCATTTCGAAATTCTACACGTAACGGTCATAACGGTCGATAACGGTTTACAACATCTGCCATGTTGAACTTTCTTATTTATGGCCCCAACTTCACGAAATTTGGTAGGCGGCTTCCCTGCGCTAACCGAAACCAATGTACATACTTATTTCGGTGGTATGACACCACTGTCGGCCGCCATATTGAACTTTCCAACGTCACTAATTTTCCAACTTCCCGTGTAGGTAGAAGGCTGACCCCATCTTCAAGAAATTTGGTAGGTGGCTTCCCTACGTTAACCAAAACCGATGTACATACTTATTTCGGTGGTATGACGCCACTGTCAGCCGCCATATTGAATTTTCCAAACATCACTAATTCTCCAACTTCCCATGTAGGTAGAAGGCTGAAATTTGGCAGGGTTATTCCTTACAGATTACTTACAAAAGTTAAGCAGGTTTCATTTCGAAATTCTACGCGTAACGATCAACAATGTCCGCCATGTTGAACTTTCTTATTCATGGCCCCATCTTCACGAAATTTGGTAGGCGGCTTCCCTGCACTAACCGAAACCAATGTACATACTTATTTCGGTGGTATGACGCCACTGTCAGCCACCATATTGAACTTTCCAACGTCACTAATTCTCCAACTTCCCGTGTAGGTAAAAGGCTGAAATTTGGCAGGCTCATTCCTTACAGCTTACTTACAAAAGTTAAGCAGGTTTCATTTCGAAATTCTACGCGTAACGGTCATAACAGTTGACAATGTTCGCCATGTTCAACTTTCTTATTTATGACCCCATCTTCACGAAATTTGGTAGGTGGCTTCCCTGCGCTAACCAAAACCGATGTACGTACTTATTTCAGTGGTATGATGCCACTGTCGGCTGCCATATTGAAGTTTCCAACATCACTAATTCTCCAACTTCTCGTGTAGGTAGAAGGCTGAAATTTGGCAGGCTCATTCCTAACAGCTTACTTACAAAAGTTAAGCAGGTTTCATTTCGAAATTCTACACGTAACGGTCATAACGGTCAACAACGTCCGCCATGTTGAACTTTCTTATTCATGGCCCCATCTTCACGAAATTTGGTAGGCGGCTTCCCTGCGCTAACTGAAACCAATGTACATACTTATTTCGGTGGTATGACGCCACTGTCAGCCGCCATATTGAACTTTCCAACGTCACTAATTCTCCAACTTCCCGTGTAGGTAGAAGGCTGAAATTTGGTACTTATTTCGGTGGTATGACACCACTGTCGGCCGCCATATTGAACTTTCCAATGTCACTAATTCTCAAACTTCCTGTGCAGGTAGAAGGCTGAAATTTGGCAGGCTCATTCCTTACAGCTTACTTACAAAAGTTTAGCAGGTTTCATTTCAAAATTCTACGCGTAACGGTCAACAACGTTCGCCATGTTGAACTTTCTTATTTACTGCCCCATCTTCACGAAATTTGGTAGGTGGCTTCCCTGAGCTAACCAAAACCAATGTACGTACTTATTTCGGTGGTATGATGCCACTGTCGGCCGCCATATTGAACTTTTCAACAGTCTTTGTTACTTATGGGCCCATCTTCAAGAAATTTGGTACACGGGTTCCCAACGCTAACTGAATCCTACTTACGTACATATATACATCCATAGCCTGCAGCTCGGTCACCGTGTGAGGTGGCGTTGGGTCCCCCATCCCAGCGCCTCCCACGTTGTTGGCTGCCTTCCTGTATAAGACCGTCTGTCGCTCCGGTCTCTACATTCCCTTCCTTGCTTCGCCACGGGATTCACGTCTCCCTACTGATAACTACAGCCTGTTTGTTTAATCCACGGCTTCTCCGCTGTTTTATTGTTTGTTTATTACAATTATAGTTATTGTATAGGTATATTAGACTTACTTTACATTGCTCAGGTACCCATTTCCTTTATCATTCCAACCCCCATTACCATGTCTATCGAGGTGATCACTATCGATCAAAGAACTGTCACTTACTGAGTGGTTTCCATGCCCGGAGATGGCACCTACCTTTTCCATTCTCTTTGTTACATATTGCACGGCCATATCGGGCTCACTCTTGATATCCGGAGGAACATTGTATCTTATGTATTGAATGACTGGAACAGGTTCAAGGTGTGGACTGATGACGGTACAGGAGATAATTATACTACACAGGAGCACTATAAGAGTGAAATGCTTAAGCCCTTCACCTATGGTTCTGCATGTGAGTTGATGGCTGCCGCTGAATTGTTCGGTTGTCGCTTTCAAGTGTACCGAAATGGCCAAATATTTTACACCTTTCGACAACCGCCAATGCCTCTTAAACATCTTAGATTCACAGGTGACGATTTCAGTAGTGGACACTTTGATGTTTATGAATGTTTAAACTCTCAAAAGCTGGATGTGATTTTATCAATGAAACTGGTTGTGTGCTTACAACGCTTGACAGATGCCGAATGTCCCTTCAACACAACAAATCCTGCAAATACTGTCGTAATTGAAACAAACCATGAAACTCAAACTGATTATGACAGCAGCAATCCAAGCTGTGAGATTTGAGACAAGATTACTGTTCACATGGCCAACTGTAAGTTACATGCTCAAGAATAAGCTAATCGCACAGCTTGGTCATGTTACAACCGGAGGGCCGAACTGACAACATGGTATACAAAGAGATCCTTAACAAATAATTATTGGCATATTTTCCCTCAGTTTAAAAAGGTTACATTTTCTTCTTAATAAAAATTTTAAGGCAGTACTTCGCCGCTGCGAAGCGCGGGTATTTTGCTAGTCGTGAGTAAAAGGCACCTGAGTGAAAAAAGTCAATTTTTAAAATGGAGATCATTTATTGAATGAGGTTTTTCAGTGCCAGCCAAGAATGTGTAAACAGCAGTAGACTCCTACTTAAATCACCCTAATCAATCAGAGTCAGCAGAATGAATAATCAAGGAATTTGGATAGGGTACAGATACTTTTTCACAACACTTTGCATGAAAACAAAGTACTTAATATGCGAAAATAGTAAAGAACAGCAAAGCACACAGCATATGTTATTTTGTTCTTCGAAATGAGTAGTTCTGGTTTGTATAACATTTTATTCAGATTTAAGCCCTATTTATATTATGGGCTTGTATTTAGAATTGAAATGTACTGCAGATTATTGAATTTCTTCTTTGTGGAGATAGAGAGTTTAAACATTCAGTTTGCTCCCTGAAGGTTTATTTTTCTTCATGGAGTTCAAAGATATAGTACTGGGATAATCGGTGACCCTAAATTGGCCTAGTGTTAGTGACTATGATTTTGTGAGCTCTGTGATAAACTGGTATCTGTCCAAAATGGGTTTGTGACTTGAACACACTGCTCAAAAATCACTGAAGATAGACCAGTAGACTTTTCCCAAATGATGTGTATATATAGTATCATACTGTAAACTTAAAATTGTTTTAGACTTGATAAATATTTTTACAAGCCTTTTAGTTTGAATTTGTACTTCCTTTTGTTTGGATGGCTAGCTTTAACTGTCCTGTCAATATATTTTCTGAGTTTTGCTATGCACCATTCTTTAACATTTTATATTGTTACTATGTTTAAATTCATAGCTATTTTTTAGGATATGAGATGGGCTATGTTACTATGTGTGATGTTAAAAATAAAATTGATTTTTTAAATTTAATAAATATAAAAATGAATTATCTAATGTACATTGATTAAATGTAATAAATATAAAAAAGAATTCTCTAATGTACATTTTAAAAGCATGACTGTTTATCTGGTAGACT
The DNA here is from genome assembly GCA_026402145.1 of Polypterus bichir lapradei. NCBI lineage: Eukaryota > Metazoa > Chordata > Cladistia > Polypteriformes > Polypteridae > Polypterus > Polypterus bichir. The sequence continues at coordinate 14,708,107 of JANRMT010062836.1, forward strand.
TAAGTGAAATCAGTAAAATGTTAATGACAATTTATATCCCTGTATTTAACCTCAAATGTGAACTATATAATTAGTTAAACTGTGAGCACTGCTGTGCCCAGCTAGTAAGTAGTTTGCAACACATTTTGTTTTGTTTTTTTTTTTTAGTGTGAAAGGCATTTTAATATGCTGTAGAAAAACTCATTTAAAGAGGAAAATTGAAATTTGTTATCTTGCTCCTTACAAGCAAAAGTCTAAAATCAATTTGCAGTTTTGCATGAAAAGTCAAATACATGTACATTAAAAATGGTAGGTTGTTCTTGATTTTAAAAATTAAATGAAGTGTGCTTTGTTTGTCTTTCATGATTAGGCATCCAAGCTATTTAATAAAAGCTCCAACATTATCCCTTAATGAGTAACAGTGATTTTTTTTATTATAGATTTAAAAAAGTTTGAATTAAAATAATTTTACATAGGGATGTTTGACTGTTGATCCAAATCAACCGACTTTCACTTTAAAAAGATTCAATCAGTGATTGGTAAAATGGCTTATCAGAAAAAACGATATCTTCAGCCCCTGCTTTTCTAAGCTTTACAGTAATATAATTGTAGTGCTCCTTTGGAGAAGTCTTATTCAATTCGTCAAAGGGCAAAAAAAAGCTACTTTAAGGCATTCAGAGTTTCATTTTATCATTTAAATTGAAACAGCATGTTTGTTTAAAATGCAGCAGCTTACACTTCTATTTGGAAAAAGAAAAGACAAATTTGAAATTGCTGCTTAGTAAATATTAGGCCGTTTTTTAAAGATTTTTTACTGTGTTTATTATTTGTTGTTGTGTGTCATACATCATAAGTTTTGGTAAGAAACAAGTACCACATAATTAAAATGGTAATCCATATTTTATAATTACACCTCAAGATATACGAATGTCTAGTTGATACACTAAAGAAAAAAAGTACCTGTATTAATATAGTGAATGTATATTTTAACTACAAACAGCTGTAGTGCAATTAATGATTTAAAATGATTAAAACATAAGTGCATCTGTATATTTGAGGCAACGTTTTAATTGTTTGCCAACATGAAATGATTGTGTAAGAATAAATTTTTTTTTTTTTGTTAGAGAAATTGTGAAAAGTACTGTTTTTAAGCTTTGTTTCAGATAAGTACATTACAGAAAGTATGTATTTTAAGGACATTTTATTTATTCTAGTAATTTATGGTAACTGAACAGTAAGCCTGCAGAATTTCATTTACTTAATAAAAATTGAACAGTTAACACCTGTAGTCTGTAGTTTGATTATAAAAATACACTTTAATATAGGACATAAAACTTCTCTTTCTCTAGTTATACAGGAGATTAGTGTAAAAGGTGTTTTAAAGGATTAAAAAAGAATCTGAATCTGCATCTGAATCAACTGATCAAGTAACATGAGATCAGTGATCAGCAGCGGCTTTAAAAAACCTGATTGGGACATCCCTAGTTTTAAAGTGTTGTCATGTGAATAATTTGAGTAGGTTATTGTTAGATTTTGAGCCTATTCATTCATTTTTAATCTGAATTCAATCACAGATTTTGGGGCATAACTTAAGTGCGATGCCATTCTGTCATTTATAGATATACTGCAGCCTCACTTAACTCTTGGAAATATTAAAAGGTATGACTTAAAGAACTGGAGTTACTGGTGGAAAGCCACAGAGCCAGGACAATATGCAAACAGGATTGATGGAAGTCAGTACTGGCATCTGTCAATCGGGCAAACAAAGCTGTGAGCACAGCAATTAAAAAAAACTGCAACAAAATAAAATTTTTCCAGTATTTTAATTTTGATATCACTAGATAGTGCTTGTTAATATGAATATGACTAACACAGCAGATTTACCAAGTCTCAGTCCTAAGTGTTCTCTGCTCCTGTGTGTCATTTCCAAAGAACAGAGTAAAATGTTTTGAGTCTTTTGTAGCACTTTTTATTGTATTATCTTTTATTTGTTTTCCATAGTACAGTATTTATTAACCAAAATTATTTAAGTTTCCTCAGCACACTCATTTTATTACTGTTTAAACTGCAATTAATCTGTGTCCATCATGCTAACTTTACTTCACTTATACTGATTATAGAAAACATGATTTTGGTTTCAGTAAGATATTTTTGACAGTGTGACATTAGTGAAACAATAATAATCCAGCATGCTGGTGCATAGCAGAGGTGGGTAGAGTAGCCAAAAATTGTACTCAAGTAAGAGTAGTATTACTTCAAAATAATATTACTCAAGAAGAAGTAAAAAGTAGTCATCCAAAAATTACTCAGGTAAGAGTAAAAAAGTACTTGGTGAAACAACTACTCAGGTACTGAGTAACTGTTTGATTATAATAAATTCTTTTTTTTTTTAGAAATGTTGTAATAAGACAGACAAAAATATAAAATAATGTGAAAATTCTGCTATTTCCAAATAATAAAATAAAAAATGATTAAAAATAAATAACATCTTAACAAAATAAAGATGCACAAATAACACAGTGTTCCAAATCTCAGTTTTTCACAAGAAAGCTTTTGAAGCCAATACCTACAGTAGATAACATGTATGTTTGAACAGTGCAAACCACTTACAGTGACAAGATATACTGTACACCAGGGGTGCCCGATACGTCGATCGCGATCGACCCGTAGATCGCAAAGGTAGTGCAGGTAGATTGAGTTGCATTCAAAAAAATTTTTTTAAATGTTAGTCTATCATATATCCTCCCTATGGCATTTGCCACTCGATTGACATACAGGGCAGCCAGTCTGAGATCTGTGTACTTCTAACACACTGGTCATCCCGCACTCACAATCAAATGCACAAGCTACTGCAAAACACCAGCTATCTAAGTGATCTAGTTAGCCTTCCAATTTATATCGACTAAAGGAGGGATTTAAAAAAAATATTTGTTTGTGGGGGGATATGGGCCGGATGTGGAATTGGAAGAGGATTTTTTTCTCTCACAATGTCACAAACGAAGTGCGTTTGTCTGATCTGTCAATCTGTCATTGCTATTCCAAAGAAGGAAAATGTGGAAAGGCACTTTTGAACTGTTCAGAAAAACTACGAAACCGACTTCCTTCCGAAAAGCGATCTGAGAAAGAGAAAGGAGAGGGAACTAAAATCGCAGTTAATCGGACAACGTCATTTTTCACTCGGCTGAATTCCAAAGCAAAGGCAGACACACCGAAGCATCGTTCTGGGTGAGTCACTCGATCCTTAAGCATAAGAAGTCCTTCCAAGATGGAGAGATGATAAAAAAAAGGCCATCATTGAGGCAGATGGCTAGGGAGAAATTCCTGCTGAGATTTCAAGACCCCTGGCCGGAGAAAAAGGAGATTCTCCTTGTCATTAAACATGCAGAATACAAGCAACTTAATGATGATCAGTGGCCGCTAGACTTGCCATTTTTTTTCTGATCTGAACAACGTGAATGAGCTTAATTTACAGCTGCAGGGAAAAGAGAAAACCGTGGTCAATATGATTAGCTCAGTTAATGCTTTCAAACAAAAAATGCAACATCTGTCCTCAAAGCTGCAGCGCCTTGATTTGAGGAACATCCAAAACCTTGCGTCAGAACTGGAGACGCAATGGGAGGCGTGTGCGCAACTTGACAGCATACGCGACACAGAGCAGATTGAAAATTGTCTGTCAGACTTTCACAGACAGTTTCAAGACTCAGCTTTACTTGAGCCAATCGCTACATTTAAGTGCTATCCATTTAGGGAAGTTGTTGAGGGTGAATCGTCCGCATCAAAAATTGCAACACTGTTTCACCTAAAACTCCTCTACAGTGGAGGATGAGATTTTGACACTACAGGATGACATTCAGCTGAAGTATGGGGCTCATGGACAGTTTTGGAACTTACTCACAGAGGAAAAGTACCCAAACATGAGGAAATGTGCTACCTCCTTGCTGCATTATTCGGCTCTACTTATTTATGCGAGCCAGCCTTTTCCCACATGAAGATTATTAAATACAAATACTGTAGTGACCATAAATGTTTTGAAATGTTATTGTGGCATAAGGGTTATTCAGTTATGCAAGGTACGACAACATATATTTTATGTATAAAGTATACTCATTGTGTATATATGTGTGTGTGTTTTATATATATATATATATATATATATATATATATATATATATATATATATA
>JANRMT010062836.1:14738893-14786517 GCA_026402145.1 Polypterus bichir lapradei
TAATAATAACGTAACATGATTGACAATGTAATTGTTTTGTCATTGTCTTCTTATATGTCGTTCGATTTTAAAATAGTACAGAAGCTGTGAGAAAGCTGCTTCCTTGGCGAAGCTCGGAGAACCCGTGAATTAAATAAAAAGGTTGCTTCGTTGTTGAAGCAAGCAAAAAGGACTTTCTTATATGTCGTTCGTTTTTAAAACAGTGCAGAAGCTGTGAGAAAGCTGCTTCCTTCGCAAAGTAAGGAAACGACTGAAGAGACCGCGGGGACGCGGTAAGTGTTCGGCAAGGCAGCTGAAGCGCTGCATTATGGGATCTGTAGTTTATTGTGTTACCAGTGCTTCATATCCCCGGGCCATTAATAACAATAATACAGTATATAAAATGATCTCGCGGGCCGGATATAATTACACGCCGGGCCGGATGTGGCCCGCGGCCCTTGAGTTTGACACATATGGACTAAATAGAACTTGAAAAGATATATTTTTTCAAATGTGATCGCGCAATTCAGATAGAGTTGACGCGCACTACAGCCTGCATGCCTCAATATGTCATCCTCCCCTCGCTCTTACTTTTTTACCGTTCATCTAATGAATACACTGAGTATGGCTTTACCAAAACAATCATTGATTGCGAATAAAGTATCCATTATTCGAGTATGTAGATCGGGGTATATATATACATTATATATATATATATATATATATATATATATATATATATACCCGCGTATCGCAGCGGAGACGTAGTGTGTTAAAGAAGCTATGAAAAAGAAAAGGGAACATTTTAAAAATAACGTAACATGACTGTCAATATACATTAATTGTTTTGTGAGTTTTACTGAGTGTTGCTGTCATCAAGGATTTGATTATCATTATTTCTTTCAATCAGGTTCGTATTTGTAAGATGTGTTGTGTTCAAGTTACATTCCGTGTTTGTCAATCGTTGTTAAGATGACAGGTTTCATTCATCGATTCGTTTCTTACTGCATCAATAAACAGCTCGTCTTCTTCTTTATCTGAGACCTGACACACTGCATGCACGGGTTTTTTTTTTTTTTACACTGTCTTCCTTTAGTGGGACATTGACTTTTTCCACCGTGTGCTTTGTTTCCGCAGTAGCTGCATTTATGAATATGCTTGTATGTATGAGACGCTTCATGTTTTTTTGCTGCCTTTTCAATTGTGTAATTCGGTTTTTGTTCAGCGCTCTTTGGAACTGTTGTTTTTTGTCTGTGCACTTCGTCAGTTCATGTGAGCCGCTCGGTGTACATGCATCGAAGGTTCCCAGCTGTGCTGGTGCCATGTCGTGCTATGTCCATGGCTCGAAGTCCCGGCACTTAAAACTTTCTCTCGCAGTTTCGCTGAGTTTGTGCCAAACACTGCCCTGACCATGTCATCTTCCTCTGCATAAGCACAGTCCTTCACCCGTGAATATTTACCCGTGGCAGTTTGCTATTGGATTGCCGCTGACGGACGGCCTTATATGGGCAGGCACTAAATTACAAACGCCAGCGGCAGCCTGTCTATGAACTTAATTTAAAGTTTAGGTTTACATCGTGCTTTGTTTCCGAAGTAGCAGAACTCATGAATATGGCTGTACAGTATATGTCACTCGCTCGCTTCTTATTGTTTAGCTGCCTTCTCAATTATATAATGCATGTTTTCTTCAGCACTTTTTGGGCCTCTTCCTGGTTTTCTACGTACTGCGTGATTACGTGGGAGGCGTGATGATGTCACACGAAACTCCGCCCCCACGGGTTTCAAGCTCATCTCCATTACAGTAAATGGAGAAAAACAACTTCCAGTTATGACCATTACGCGTAGAATTTCGAAATGAAACCTGCCCAACTTTTGTAAGGAAGCTGTAAGGAATAAGCCTGCCAAATTTCAGCCTTCTACCTACACGGGAAGTTGGAGAATTAGTGATGAGTCAGTCAGTCAGTCAGTGAGTGAGTGAGGGCTTTGCTGTTTATTAGTATAGATGGTGATATCTCCCTCTAACACAGTTGGGGGAAAAAAAAAACAGGATGAAAACAGATTTTGGTACTCACTCTTCTAGAGCTCATGTATAGATTTTTGTGGTCAGGATGTGTAGCAAACCCACATAGATACTTTAAAAAGGTACAAATTCCACACAAACAGGTCAGGATTGAGATCCCATCTCCGAGGACTCTTAACACAGCAGTGTTACCAACCTCACACCATGCTGCACTTTGGATGGTGGAGACTGAATTGTTTAGTTTGGTCTAAAAATATTCTTTAACCTTAAATTTCAGCTGCAAGGAGAATCTATGCCAAATGTCTGCAACAAACGGTGTTTGTTTTAGATTGTTTAATAAACAAATGTTGCAAAGACATTTAAGCTACAATAAATCTTTTTTTAACCATGGGTTATTCAGAGATGATTTAAAGAAAGTAACCTGCTCTTAATAGCTGCAAGTTTTGTATGTCATAGAAAACTCTAAGTAGTAGCTTAATAAATCTCAGTCAAATTTATGTTTAGTATTGCTTGAATAGTCTATCAAATCTTAATCTTTATGCATCCAAAATACAGTAAAACCTGTAAAGTGTGGTATATGTGTACTTTGAAGTGCCTGATTAAAAGCATGTGCTAGGCTTGCAGTGACTCTCAGTGTAATTGAAAAGACTGATATTCTTTCATCAAAGCATTGAATAAGATTATAAAAGAAATCCCTTGTGGCCACCCACAATCTAGTAAATAATTGTTGGTCAGGAAGCAATTATGAAATGTTGTGGGAACTGAGGTTTTTCATGATTGTTCAAAACAGAAAGCCCTATGGTATAATTTTTTCCCCCCAGAATCATCTCTTTAAACACTTTTTAGCCAGTAAAAACAAGATCTCTCAGTACATACATATGCCCTCAGTAAATTAGATCATTGTCATTAATGCATATTTATGACTCTTTTTACCGTTATGTTTTGCAAATATTCTGACACTAAATGTTGCATGTTGGTCACCGCAGTCATTCTTAGGTGTATGATGTGGTTTTCCTTAACAGTAATGAATCTTCTGTTAGCGTCCGTGATGCAAGTAATAATTTCGTTAAGGCATATTGTGGTGTGATCTTTTTATTACCTATGAACACTTTGCATTTGAGTGTAAAGCTGCTTGAGTGATTTAGTGCATGGAAGCTTCTGATTGTTTTTAAGGATCTGATGTTTCCTTGGGTTGCATTGTGAAAACTGCTTTTTTTCTTTGGGATATCCGCATTGCTGCAGTAAACAACCTTCCTTTATTTTATATAACACCATTTTATTGTTCATACGAAACTTGTACAACTGATGCATAAGCACAATTTAAGTGTGATGATTGCTGTTATACACTGATTTAGAGGAAGAGTCCAGCAGTGTTTTTTTAAACAGTAATAGTTTGAGGAAGGGATTTCTTTCATTAACATGTACAATATGGCATGTCAGTAAACTCTTTCTTTTATTATTCCTCCAATTCAGATGTTAAAAAAAAAAGTTACATTTTTTTCTCATTTTTTCTTATTAGTATTTTAATTTGATACCTGTTTGTCTAAATGTTTAGTGCTGCCATTATTTTAATTATGCCAATTTCCAGTTATTTAAAGCTAAAAATCCGTTTTAGATACGTTTTTATTTTATAAATTGTATGTCCATATTAATTTTAATTTAAACACCTTTCTGACTAAAACATATGTGAGATAGGAAGTCTTTTAGGTCTTCTTGCAGGTTATGTTTTCTCATGGATATGTGTATGCCACAATGTTCTTAGTAGCTATTGTTTTATAAAGATGCTTATTTCAGAGCATAAAATGGAAAAGTAGAGTCCTTATTAAATGATGGTGCTGTGTTTTACAGCACAGAGATTCTAAAATACATCTTTCTAAGTAAGAAATCTGTTTGTTTAATTCATAGCACATTAGGCAGAAGCCCAACTACCCACTATCTAATAACTTTAGAAGAAAAAAAGCAAAACATTTTTGCTGGTGAAGTTCATCTAGCAACAATCACTTGATTTCAAAATATTAAATTGTCTGTTGTGTTGTTTCTTTTTCCTCTCACCTACTCTAAGGTGTGCTGCACAAGAATTATCTATCCATCCATCCTCTTCCGCTTATCCAGGGTCGGGTCGCGGGGGCAGCAGCTTGAGCAGAGAGGCCCAGACTTGCCTCTCCCCGGCCACTTCTTCCAGCTCTTCTGGGAGAATCCCAAGGTGGTCCCAGGCCAGCCGGGAGACATAGTCCCTCCAGCATGTCCTGGGTCTTCCCCGGGTCCTCCTTCCGGTTGGACATGCCCGGAACACCTCACCAGGGAGGTGTCCAGGAGGCATCCTGATCAGATGCCCGAGCCACCTCATCTGATTCCTCTCGATGCGGAGGAGTAGCGGCTGTACTCTGAGCCCCTCCCGGATGACTGAGCTTCTCACTCTATCTATAAGGGAAAGCCCAGACACCCTGCGGAGGAAACTCATTTCAGCCGCTTGTATTCGTGATTTTGTTCTTTCGGTCACTACCCATAGCATAGGTGAGGATAGGAACGTAGATCGACTGGTAAATTGAGAGCTTTGCTTTACGGCTCAGCTCTTTTTTCACCCTGACAGACCGATGCAGAGCCCGCATCACTGCGGATGCCGCACCGATCCACCTGTCGATCTCACAGTCCATTCTTCCCTCACTCGTGAACAAGACCCCGAGATACTTGAACTCCTCCACTTGGGGCAGGATCTCTCCCCCAACCCTGAGAAGGCACTCCACCCTTTTCCGGCTGAGGACCATGGTCTCGGATTTGGAGGTGCTGATTCTCATCCCAGCCGCTTCACACTCAGCTGCGAACCGATCCAGAGAGAGCTGAAGATCATGGCCTGATGAAGCAAACAGAACAATATCATCTGCAAAAAGCAGTGACCCAATCCTGAGTCCACCAAACCGGACCCCTTCAACACCCTGGCTGCGCCTAGAAATTCTGTCCATAAAAGTTATGAACACAATCGGTGACAAAGGGCAGCCCTGGCGAAGTCCAACTCTCACTGGAAACGGGCTCGACTTACTGCTGGAAATGCGGACCAAGCTCTGACACCGGTTGTACAGGGACCGAACAGCTCTTATCAAGGGGTCCGGTATCCCATATTCCCGGAGCACCCCCCACAGGATTCCCCGAGGGACACGGTCGAATGCCTTTTCCAAGTCCACAGAACACATGTAGACTGGTTGGGCAAACTCCCATGCACCCTCCAGGACTCTGCTAAAAGTGTAGAGCTGGTCCACTGTTCCGCGATCAGGACGAAAACCACACTGTTCCTCCTGAATCCGAGGTTCGACTATCCGATGGACCCTCCTCTCCAGAACCCCCGAATAGACTTTTCCAGGGAGGCTGAGGAGTGTGATCCTTCTGTAGTTGGAACACACCCTCCGGTCCCCCTTTTTAAAGAGGGGGACCACCACCCTGTTCTGCCAATCCAGAGGCACTGTCCCCGATGTCCATGCGATGTTGCAGAGACGTGTCAACCAAGACAGTCCTACAACATCCAGAGCCTTGAGGAACTCCGGGCGTATCTCATCCACCCCCGGGGCCCTGCCACCAAGGAGTTTTGTGACCACCTTTGTGACCTCAGTCCCAGAGATGGGAGAGCCCACCTCCGAGTCCCCAGGCTCTGCTTCCTCATTGGAAGGCATGTTAGTGGGATTGAGGAGGTCTTCGAAGTACTCCCCCCACCGACCCACAACGTCCCGAGTCGAGGTCAGCAGTGCACCATCACCACCATATACGGTGTTGACACTGCACTGCTTCCCCCTCCTGAGACGCCGGACGGTGGACCAGAATCTCCTCGAAGCCGTCCGAAAGTCGTTCTCCATGGCCTCCCCAAACTCCTCCCATGCCAGAGTTTTTGCCTCAGCATCCACCGAAGCTGCATTCCGCTTGGCCTGCCGGTACCTATCAGCTGCCTCCAGAGACCCACAGGACAAAAAGGTCCTATAGGATTCCTTCTTCAGCTTGGCGGCATCCCTCACCGCTGGTCTCCACCAACAGGTTCGGGGATTGCCGCCACGACAGGCACTGACCACCTTACGGCCACAGCTCCGGTCAGCCGCCTCAACAATAGAGGCACGGAACATGGTCCATTCGGACTCAATGTCCCACACCTCCCTCGGGATGTGGTCGAAGTTCTGCCGAAGGTGGGAGTTGAAGCTACTTCTGACAGGGGACTCTGCCAGCCTTTCCCAGCAGACCCTCACAACACACACATCCTCCACCACCATCGAAGCCAACTCACCACCAGGTGGTGATCAGTTGACAGCTCCGTCCCTCTCTTCACCCGAGTGTCCAAGACATATGGCCGCAAGTCCGATGACACGACCACAAAGTCGATCATCGAACTGAGGCCTAGGGTGTCCTGGTGCCAAGTGCACATATGAACACCCCTATGCTTGAACATGGTGTTCGTTATGGACAATCCGTGACGAGCACAGAAGTCCAATAACAAAACACCACTCGGGTTCAGATCGGGGGGGCCATTCCTCCCAGTCACGCCCTTCCAGGTTTCACTGTCATTACCCACGTGAGCGTTGAAGTCTCCCAGCAGAACGAGGGAGTTCCCAGAAGGTATGCCCTCTAGCACCCCCTCCAGAGACTCCAAAAAGGGTGGATACTTCAAACTGCTGTTCGGCACATACGCACAAACAACAGTCAGGACCCTAACCCCCCCCCCACCCGAAGGCAGAGGGAGGCCACCCTCTCGTCCACCAGGGTAAACCCCAATGCACAGGCTCCAAGTCAGGGGGCAATAAGTATGCCCACACCTGCTCTGCGCCTGTCACCTGGGGCAACTCCAGAGTGGTAGAGAGTCCAGCCCCTTTCAAGAAGATTGGTTCCAGAGTCCAAGCTGTGCGTCGAGGTGAGTCCGACTATATTTAGCCGGAAACCTCTCAACCTCGCGCACTAGCTCAGGCTCCTTCCCCTCCACGTCCCAAGAGCCAGTTTCTGTAGCTGAGAATCAGACTGCCAAGGTCCCCGCCTTTGGGACCACCCAACTCACACTGCACCCAACCTCCTTGGCCCACTCCCATTGGTGGTGAGCCCATGGGAAGGAGGACCCACGTTACCTCTTCAGGCTGTGCCCGGCCGAGCTCCATGGATGCAGGCCCGGCCACCAGGCGCTCGCCATCGATCCCCACCTCCAGGCCTGGCTCCAGAGGGGGGCCCCGGTGACCCACGTCCGGGCAAGGATAAACGTCGTTCAAAGTTTTCGCTCATCATTGGAGGTTTGTTGAACCGCTCTTTGTCTCATCCCTCACCTAGGAGCAGTTCGCCTTGGGTGGCCCTACCAGGGGCATAAAGCCCCGGACAACATAGCTCCTAGGATCATTGGGACACGCAAACCCCTCCACCACGATAAGGTGACGGTTCAAGGAAGGGCTTTAAGGTGTGCTGCACAAGAATTATTCATTTTTTATAAGCTTTGTCGGTGATCTGTCTTGTTTTGTTTTTTGAGACTTTGTATTATCCCTGTATTGAATAACCCTCCAACTGTAGTAGTCCAAGGATAAATGAAGGCTGGGTTTTAATTTAGTAGTGTAGCTCTTGTAAAAAGTCATTTAGAGGATGTGTTTTTCAGTGACAGCAACCAATACAATATTCATTCAGATCTTTTTTTAAAGATGCAATGTATTTAATCTGTTTTAGCTCTAAACTGTTTGCTCTGCTATGCGTAAAATTTCTTCTTACTAAAACATAACATTTATATACCCTTCTATTTTCCATTTGGTTTCCAGTGAAAAAGCAGCACTTTGTTTTTTAGTTGGCATATCTATTATGTTAAAGTGTTTTACATTAAGGCTGCTTGTTACGATATATATCAAAAAAAAAAAAAAAAACAAGCAATTGTGGAAACTAGATTCATTCATATTGTGGATAGCATATGTTTCAGTGACACGCTCTACTGTTTACATTTTCAAATATAATACAAATAATGTACAACAAAACATGCCCCATTATATGAACATATAAATATGCACTGCATGTTTAAAGTATAAATTTCCCAATGGTTAATGCTTAGTAAATATTTACAGCTTTTATTCACTTATGGCTAAGCTTGTGATCACTGCAGGATTCCTTTCTCTTCTATATAAATTATTTAGTTGGTGGAATTTTTTGAAAATTTAAAGAAATAAACAAAAGAAGCAGGGAATCAACCAACGCACCATAATGCTAAATAGTAAATAAAACCTTTGACTTTTTCTCAAATATCATATTTTAATGTAGATTTCTGTTTCTCTTTAGTTACTGTGCTACTTTATTGGAAGTAAGAATTTTAATAGGGAATCAATTTTGCTTGATATAGTCTCAACTGCAGTTATTGGGGATAAAGTTGCAAAATGATGCCTTCATCCTATTCATTGTTTTATATTCATCAGAGCTTCCTGAACTGAGTAATTGTGCATTGTGGTCAGTGCTGTAACAGGAAATGGCAGTACCGTCTAGACATGCTTCTCAGCTTGCCGCTGATTATGGGCAGCATTATGCTTTGAAATCCAAAGAATACCAAAATTAAGTATTTTAATTATTTTCTGTTTCAATTATATTTATGTTTTATTTTTACTTAAATTTTACAAATACTCTAAACAGCTTAAACAGATTATAAAGCCATTGGGCTGCAGAGGGCAGGTTTGGGTCCCAGGCTTGAATCTAAGATAAGATGACTTTTAGTTTTTCCTCCAGTTCCACCTCTTTTTTTGTACGTCTCTGAACCTTTTTTCTCACCAGCTCCTCCCAGTTCAGTCTCTGCTTGCACAGCTGTGAGCTTAAATACTGACAGGTGAACTGGCTGTTTTAAGGTGTGAGCAGGTCACCTAGGGTGTTAACAGGGCAGGTAACATGCCGAGGTTAACTATTCCTTATATGTACTTTAAGTCCTCAGCAACAACACAATTCTTTAGGATACTGTATAAAGCTAATGCTCTGTAATAATGCTATATAGCTTGTTCTGCTGGGGTTGGCTTGGCTAGGAATATAATCAGCCATGACAAAAACAATGGAGAATCCTCTTGGAAGATGAAATAGATGGCACTTGATCATTTTGATCATTACATGCAGCAGATAAGCTGAACCATTTTTATGGCAACATTAATATCTGTGCAGCACTTATTGTTTGCAATAAAACATGTTCTGCCTCCTCAGTTTTCACCTGACAAATCAGTCTGTTGCATATGGTAGACATAAAAATCACATAGCTGTTTTTCTGCATCCAAGAGGTATGTAAGCAGCCAGACCTATTCCCAAGATACAGCAATTTCTCCTGTCTCTTCTTGAAGCCAATCTTTATCTGATGATATGTAATTTTTTTTCTTTTATTCAGTGCATGAATATCTGCCCAAAATATCCTGGACATAGCAGTTTGGCTGTCATGGTGTTTTGTCCACTTCCCATTTTTTATTGCCCCTAATTCCTAGCTGTCTTTATCTTATTGTATCTAGTTGAGTAATACTGGTTGTCTTACCCATAGAAACTCCTTGTTTAAAGCTGAATATTGAATTCTCACTTTACTATTTAAAATAGGTTTGGATATAACACATAATACCCATGGAAACAGGAGCACAGGCAATGAAAGTACAATGTTAAAATACAAAAAAGACACAAGTCTTTGAGAACTGACAATTCAACACATCACCACACTCGGGCCCCATGATGATTTACAGTTGCAAGATAAGGTGCCATCCAAATTTGTTTCTGTCAACAGTAATCCTTCTTTTGGCAATACTTTACAGGAATATGTCATTGTACCCATTTACTGATGAGTTACCCCCAAACGTTTCATGTTCCACACCACCGGCTTCTCTTAGGCCCAGACATTTGACATCACCCTTCTCTGAGCTTAGCATCTGACACTGAATATCATCTCTTCTTAAAACACCTCTGGGGCATCAGTCTTCAGTTCTCCTTGAATCCTTCAATGAAATAAAGAACCCATTAAAAGTAAAATGCAAAACATCTTTTATTTAAATTAAACACATTTTTTTGTGTTCAACAAAAGGAACTGTTTATACTTGGTATATATTAAAACACTTAATAAATTGTAATTAATCATAATTATCTCAAAAAAAAAAAAAAAAAACTGGATTTCATATGCATTATTCATTGGACTGTGGTATCAACTTGCAAAATGCATAGTGGATATGCATGCATTCATTTCCTTATTGTGCTCTATAGGATTCAGAAATCTTAGAACTCATTAAGGCATGTTCCATTTTTGAGCTGTCTGTAGTCTGCCTTTAAAATTTAAACTGAAAACTTGCTTTGTCAGTGTGATTGGCAAAGTACTATGGCTGTAAAGAGGATACCTTCCTGAGAGACAATGCCAGATGAGAGCAGGAAGTCATAGTGGCTCTCTGAAAATCCTGACCTGAGGGAAAAGTGCGAACAAGAGCAAATTCCTGATGACTTGACACCACACCACATTACCTAACTTTTACCAACATTTGCTCTGGTGCAGATAATGCAAAACCTCTTTAAATATGCTGCACTGAGGAGTTTGTCATTTTCACTATGACCTTCTTCATTCAGATTTCAAACCAGCCCATGCTTTGTGTTAAATTTTTTGTGTCTTATTTTTAGATGCTAACAGTAGCATTCCTGTCAGTTTTTTTTTTTTTTTTTTATTATTTTTATTTACAGTCAGAAATTAATTTATGTTTACTCTCCATCTTTGTGAGGCTCATGGTGGCATAATGCCAAATTGGACATGTCAGTCCACCCAATGCATACTAATAATCTCTTAAGTATCTCTTGGGACTTCTAAGCTAGTGTAAAGTGGAATATTTTATTGGTGCAATTTTTGTATTTTATCTTCATTTATTTGATTGAAAAAATATTAAATAATAAAATTCAGAAATGTAATTAATTTATTTAAAAATGATTTTTTGTTATAGAATAATCTACATTGCAGTTTAATAGGTTTCTAGTTTTAGAGGTTCATTATTGCCTCATGTACAGAGTACAGTGAAGTTATGCTAATCAACATGCAACAATGTCATCCCTGTCCGGTGCCATGATTAGTGTCTTACCTCATAATTTCTGCCAGAACATTTTATTATACATGGAATTCAGTTGTATTGTCTATATCCTAACTCTTTCAGAATGTTATGTTGTGCATGCTTTCAAATTCACTACCCCCACCTACACTAAACCAATCTCTATTATTTGTAACTTCCTAGTTCCCATCTTTGGCTGTTCATTGTTAATGCCCAGCAGTATAAGAAACAATGTAGGTGAATTAGGAATAAAACTGCTTATAAGAGAATGAATTAATATGAATTGTGAACTCCAATGAAATAATAAGCACTATGGCATCAATAGCTTTGTAAATTTCTAGCAAAAGCTGATTTCATATTCAGTGATTTTTTTTTTCTGATTATACTGTACTGAGCTCGGAAACATTGCTTGTAAATTCAGAAATTCTGTTAAATTATGCAATCAGACCTATTAACTCTCTTACAGGTTTTTGGTATGGCATGACAATCACTGGTTTGTATAATTTCAGCAGCATGTTTTGAATTCTCACTGAAACCTTTCAACGGAATAGTAAAGGCATCCCTTTAGCTTTCACCACTGTTACTAAACTAAAATAGTAAATATGTGTTTTGTAAGAGATGATAACAAACACATATGACTTTATTTGTCCATATGTGTGCAGTTCAATGCACTCAAAAAAGAAGTTAATGCATTGACAATATACTGGTAAATATTCCTGTCAGATAGTTATTTCTTGGCAGGAAATCCCTTGCTTGTTTTGCTTTTCCAAAGATGCTCTTTAATAATGCTTTTTATTCTCATGGGTCACATAATTCTATAGATTGTCTGTAAAGGATGACCATTATCTAAAGGACAGATGTTGTTTTCTACTTGTGTACTCCTTTAGTCCTTGAAATGTAGTGTTTAAGGTGCAGCACATGGTTTTGAAATGTAGCAGACTTATTGTTCAAAGGTAATTATAGTGAGAGGCTAAATAATATGAGAGAGGAAAAGCACGACTAAGCAACAGTTATTTAAAATATGCTCTTGAAAGACATAAGCTTATCCATCATATTATGTTGTCTCTGTGCATCTAAAATAATTGCAACTACTAAACCTATGTGTTTGTTTCCATTTGGGCTGGTCTAGTTTTATATTTAAAGACCAAGAAAAGTGTTTTTCAGATTACTTGAGAGGGTCATGTTTTACATAATGTAGTCAGCAAAGAGTGCTTCAGACACATCCCTTGCAAGACCACCCTCCATGCCATCTTATTGTTTAACTGCAGCAGTGTTGGCAGTTTGCATATATTTTACACATCTATAGGTAAATGTTATAAATGGTTGACTTATTTGTGGTTTGTTTGACAAAACAGGCAGACGAGTCATTGCTACTGTCCTTGATTTGTTGTTCTTCAGAATCATTTAATCTAGCATGAAATAATGGATGACTGTCTTCGATTGGGTTGGTAGCTCATACACAAGACATTGATTGATAGATAGTTGAAGAGAAGGTTCATGTATCAAAATTCCCCGATAATCATTTTGAATTTTGCAGTATACCAGTATTTCAAGTAGATTTTTAAAAGCACTGTACAGTGTTTGCTAACTTAATCACTTTTGACCCAGATTCATCAGTTTATTTTTCTTCAATATCCAGGTAAAATGTCAGTGGTTTCAGGTTTTATTTTGAAGAATTGTGCTTCCCCTTACTTATGTAAAGGTAGATTATACTTAATGATCTGTTAAATTGTTTATGATATTGTTTATCAGCTCTACAGTGCATTATTAATCAGTTTGTTTTTTTCTGCTTTTTTTCCATAGATGGGATACCTCAGGTTTATTACTTTGGGCCATGTGGAAAATATAATGCAATGGTGCTTGAACTGCTGGGACCGAGTCTGGAAGATCTGTTTGATCTGTGTGACAGGACATTTTCACTTAAAACAGTTTTAATGATTGCCATTCAGCTAGTATGTATTTATCAATATATTATTAATGTACTTGCATTTGTTTTCATATAATGCTTGAATGTTATTTATTTTAATTACAGGCCTTCTGTGTGTTTCCCAAAGACTGATGTCTTCATTCTACTAAAGATTTGTTTATGTGGCTTTTCTAAGAAATGCAAAGCAACAGGCAAGAATTGAATAGACCCAATTTAGTCCCAGAACAGTAAGGTGCAAGGCATGAATCAAACCTGGATGGGATGTTAGTCCTTTTTAGAATGCATTAGAATAATTTTGATAAGAACAGACTATTCAGTTCAACAAAGCTTAACAGACCTGTTTGCTTAAAATAAAACAAAGTCAGATTTTAAAAGTCTGTAACATTCTACTCTCTAACGTATTACTTTGTAGTTAATTCCATGTAATTTCTTTTCATGGAAAGAAAATATGAGCATTTTGTTTTGTGACTTCAGCTCTGGCTTAGACATTATAGCTTAAAGAAAGATTTATGATGAATCCTGTACCATATCAGCTAACTTTCCTGGCTTTCTACTGCCAACTCCTTTTAAATTGCAACATTGATCAATAAGATACAAACTATTTAAGATACATAAGGGATACATGTTTTCCCATGATGTAATGGAAACTGTTTGTCAAATGCTGGTGAAAGATTAAGCAAAGGCAAATTAGAATAAGATCTAGAAACACAACTAACAAATCAATTAATACTCCTAGCTAGGTGAGGCCTTCTTTAAAATCTGTACAAACAGTTTATTTGAAGGCACAATATTATCAGTATCTGGCTATAGTTATCTTTAAAAGCTAAAAAAAAAAAAAAAAAAAAGTTGGGAATGGTAGGTGAAAAAAATACTAGTTGTAATGTAGCATCTAGATGAAGATTTTTATATAACAAGGAAATCACTGTATATAGAGAATCATGGACTACACCAGCTGTGAGGGATAATTTGATCTTATGAGATTTATAGGGACATAGAAATCAAATTGAACTTAAAGAAAAAAAAACTACCAAATGAGTCTAATAAGCAGTAATTGTGTTTGGTTAACTGAATACTTTACCAGGAGCAACAACACTAAAACCTAAAGATTATAGGCATTTAAATTTAGTTAATATACTAGATAAAGTAACTGCATTGTAAATATATTATCAGTATCTGGCTATAGTTATCTTAAAAGTTTAAAAAAAAAAAAAAAAGAGTTGGGAATGGTTGATGAAAAAAATACTAGTTGTAATGTATCATCTAGATGAAGATTTTTATATAATAAGGAAATCACTGTATATAGAGAATCATGGACTGCACCAGCTGTTAGGGATAATTTGACCATATGAAGATTTATAGAAACATAGGAATCAAATTGAACTTTAAGAAAAAAAAACTACCAAATGAGTCTAATAAGCAGTAATTGTGTTTGGTTAACTGAATACTTTACCAGGAGCAACAACACTAAAACCTAAAGATTACAGGTATTTACAGTAAATTTAGTTAATATACAGTAATCCCTCCTCCATCGCGGGGGTTGCGTTCCAGACCCCCCCGCGATAGGTGAAAATCCGCGAAGTAGAAACCATATGTTTGTATGGTTATTTTTATATATTTTAAGCCCTTATAAACTCTCCCGCACTGTTTATAAATATTCCCCGCAGCGTTATACAGCATAATCCCTTTGTATTCTCTTAGATATTAGGTAAGATTCATTGAAATTATGTATATAAACACACACTGTTTATATACAGTAAAACCTAAATATTATTTTAAAGATATTGAGTGTCTCCGATATCACATATGTTACAGCCATTACGATAGACAGGTCACCAGCAATAAATACGTACATTGCAAGAAAAATAGTATACAGTAAATGTATTAATTATTTATGGTTACTCACCAACAATGACACGATGACTTGTCCGATAACAATGAGTTTAATTTTACTGCACAACAAAGGAGAGCGTTACAGCCCTTGTAAAGGAGCCACTTCAGGCGATTGTGTAGCACTGCCGTTGTTCTTCTTCTGGCAGTCTTCAATCCAAATCCCTAAAGCAGATTCCATCCAGACTACTGCCTTATTACATCCACTTGCAACTCGTTTTGCACCCTGGTTAAAAGGACGCTGCAGCCGTAGATCTTATATTCCTTTCCTACTTTTTAAATAAAAAGAATCGTAGCCTTCAACAAATCCAAAACGTTTACCTTTTCGGCAATCGTTAACATCTTCTTCTTGCGCTTGGGCACGGCACCTGAAGCAGTAGCAGATTGTTTTGGAGCCATAATGAAGGGCTTGACTATGCACAAAGATAAACACTAAAGAGCACAACTCTTTACACAGCGAAGCACGTTGATGCTGAATGAGCGAGATGAGACTTCCTGGTTAACACTGCATAGCTCCTGCGTGCTCTGATTGGTTAGCTTCTCAGTCAGGAGAACTTAACTGCGTGCTCTGATTGGTTAGCTTCTCAGCCATTCGCCAATAGCGTCCCTTGTATGAAATCAACTGGGCAAACCAACTGAGGAAGCATATACAGGAAGTAAAAAGACACATTGTCCGCAGAACCCGCGAAGCAGCGAAAAATCCGCGTTATATATTTAGTTATGCTTTCATATAAAATCCGCGATAGAGTGAAGCCGCGAAAGTCGAAGCGCGATATAGCGAGGGATTACTGTACTAGATAAAGTAACTACATTGTAAAAAATGTATCTTATTAGCAAAGAATTCCATACATTTCCTGGTGGTATGTGTCAGATTAAGCAGGAAGAGGATTTGCTTACTATGTAGAATATAAAAGTATGATTATCTTTGCAATGAAAGTGACAAGGAGTATAATATAATACATATATAATAGTTTTGGTGGGCCTGCCTTCAGTTTTTTAAAGATTTGTCAGCTGTCTTTTTGGTATTCTAGTTTGCTATTAGTCATCCTATGTATTATTCCTGTTATGTTTCAATTTGTCTAGTCAGAATTCCATTGTATAGTCAGGGACTCAAATGCTACAGCAGATCAGTCAGGAAGAGGTCATGGCTTTGGGCAAAAGACTACTTCTTGTTCCATAGCAAGGTCATTCTTACATATGCAAGAAGTTCTCATAGCCTAGCTCTTATCTTTGCTTTTAGTAGGGACTTCATTAGACATTTTCTTTACCTGTGGCAGAAAGGTTTTAAGCATATATTGTATGAGAAATCCTTGACATAGGCAATCATGCGCCACAAAGCTGAATGCCATAATAGTACCATTTATTGAAAATTCAGATGCTTTAGACTCTTAAAATTCAGTACTACTAATAACAAAGTGTAGCTTGTAGGTTGAATGCAATAAAGTTGATGCGTCACAAAAATCTAGGAAATACTTATCTAAAGTGCTGATACATACACTGGACTTATATAGTGCAAATTTTTACTATGTAGTTAATAGAAAAGACATTACCCCATGTCACTGTTAGCAGTAAAAAGGATCAAACCCTAACTCATAGTTTTAGGGGTTTTTGCAATAGTTATTTTTACCTATAGACAATTAAGAGACAAATAATGCACATAATCCTGATAGAGCACAAGTTTTTACAGCAACACGACGCTTAGATGAAGATATATCTTTGTTTACTCCATTTTCCAGCTTGTTTAAAATATCTGCAGTAGCTCTTTCGCAATTTGTATACAGCAAGGGAGCACTGTAACAGCTTGCCTTTTTGTGTATTTGTATCGCATGATCCAGCCATTGTACCTTTTCTTAATCCAGTTATTGAGTTCAGGGTTGTGGTAGTGAGCTACTGCTGGAATATTTGTAAATTTTTATTTCATTTAAATTAGAGTATTATTTAAAAAGTTACATATTAAAAAACACAAGAAATACAATTCATTGGACCATTCACTTGCACAAGGCAGGAACAGTCCATGAATTTATACTAACTTTAAGGCAAATAACAATACTCTAGTGTTTTAATTTTTTCACAGATTTTTTATGTTAACATTCATATTTGAAGTTAACATAATAATACAGTAAATGTTACAGATCTATCATCCCGTGTCTGTTATTAGAAGCAGTCATTGTTCAGTCTATTTTGTTTCTTTTTTTTTTTTTTTTTTTAGGTAATTCTTTTAAATTAATAGCTAACCACTATTAATAGAATACACACAGAGCCATCGCAACTGTTCCATTTCTCTACTGCCTCCTTAAATAGAAGACTCCAGTGACGTGTGATAATTAGTACCAATCATTCAAAAATCAAGCTGTGAAATGCCAATGCTGTTATGTTTTATTCTCTTTAGATTACAACCCTTGATTAATCAAAAATGGAAAAGAAATTATATGAGTGGTAGCTCTGAGCCTAATGTGTTAGCAATTTGTATTACTTGCTACATTCCCCACAACTCTGAACTGAAACTATCAGGTTCAGTAATAAATGGATGAATGGGTGCTCCTGCATATTGATAAAATAAAGAATGATTATTAAATTGAAATTACCTGACCACCTTAGTTTGCCAAAATAATCAGGTATATCTCTGATACACATTCAGTTTGTGCAGCCTGGCTTTTTCAAAGTGGCAGTGAAAGTGAACAGTTTTTTTTTTTTTTTTTTGGTTCAGAAAAATGTAATGTGTTGTTTTTATAGAGAAAGGTATTTTATTATCATTATTTCTAAAAAATAATTTTCATAAGAAAGTTGAACAGTTCCTCAAATATACCTTAACTTTACTATTAAAGATACGATATACTCATCAATAACCTGATAAAAGTGTCAACCACATTACACATCCCTGTTTTTCTTAAGCAGTGATTCAGATATGGTGTGATGTGCATCTTTTTTTTATGCAGTCTAAAAATATGATGCTAATACTCACAGCAATTCAGGACTGCAAAAGCAAATGTGAAACATTTTGTGTGTGTGTGTTTTTATATATATATATATATATATATATATATATAGATATAGATATAGATATAGATAGATAGATATAGATATAGATATATATAGATATATAGATATAAATATAAAATATGGGGTTTGTGTGTGATTTAAACTGCAATGTTGACTGACTCAGTCATCCACAAAAACAGTATTTCTTGTTAAAAATCTAAAATTTGGCAGGATGGTACTTCTAGGGCAGAAGGTCAGTAAGTGTTCACTAAGAAAGGACATTTTGAAACCCCGAAAACCCACTGCCACCACCAAGACGATAAAAAAAAGAACTGAATAACAGACATTTTTAAAAATGCTTTGATAGATTTGATATTTGGGGATGTTATAGAAAAAATAAAATTACACAACACATTTATTTTTCAAATGTATTTTTCAATATAATATATGTACAATAATAATAGCATCAAAAACTCTGTACTGAACTGAGTCTTTATCCAAAAGTGACTAACAAACAGCTGTGCAAATAGCTGTGCGGATAGCCAGTAGGGTGGGCAGATGACTAAAGAAGGGGTGGGGTCCTGGTCAGGAAAAAAAGAAATGTCATCACATTGTAAAATGAAAAGAGTAAGTTTGGTGAAGCTAAAGGAAGAAGTACAGCACTCAAGTGATCGGCGTAAACAACTAATAGTAATAATTGGTAACCTGCATTGCTGCATTACAGATGTCCTCCAAGCCTGAAATATCACACCTTCTTAGTGGTAACCTTCTCCCCCTAACAGAAGCTAACTTTTCCCATTATAGTTTTTCCAGTGTTTAGATTTATAAAGCATGTGCCATTGACTCAGCTCCTAGAAATCTTTAAACTGTGTTTATTTCCTTTACCCCAGCATGGTGTTTCATTACACTATATACTCAGTTACATATTATTCCTACTGATTACCTGTTTCAATTAAAAAGAATACATGTTTTTGTAAAATTGTGTTTTGGAATGACCATTAACAAAAGCCAAGTCACTAGGAAAAGTAGAAAAAAGCAGGAATAGATATAATACAGGAATGTTTTCCTCATGGTCAACTGTTTGTAGAATATTCCAGAGTAAGTGGATTCAGTGACCTAATAGTATTGTTGTTACTTATTATTTATATTTAACTGAAGTCTTTATCCATCGTGACTTACAACATTTGAGGTACACTTGGTTACATTTCTTTTGTTTTTGCATTTGGGGGTCAGTGAAGAGATTTTGCTTATGGTCAGTGTCAGTAGCAGGATATGATCCTACATTCTCAGGGTATCCTAGGTCCAAAGCCTTAATCACAACAACAAACTACCTGCTAATAATATTAGCATTAAAAAAAAAAAAAAAAACACTACAAATATAGTACTGTATTGTACTGATGCCCATTGTCATGAAATTTATTGGACAAAGGGTAAACACAACTAGTATAGCTATACTATATAGCTATAGCTATAAACAGCATCACATAGCACCACAAAGAGATTAAGATTTATTTCCATAGTTATTTTTAGTAGCAATACAAATTCCATATGTAATCAAATATAAAGATTTTTTTCTTGATTACTTTTGCAGACATTTCATTCTTGACTAAAATTGTTTAAGCCTGTCTTATTACATATAGCTTTAGCACTGACTACTCATAGATCAAAAGATCTGTATTTAAATAACCAAATCAGTTACTGTGTTTGTTGATTTTTCCCTTTTTTTGTACAAGTCATCTTATTTCTCTGTATATTTCGCTTTTCCCACATCCCAAAGACTTACTTACAGTGTGCCTTATGATGGACTGCTGGCTTTCTACATCTCTGCAGTCAATTTAATATTAAAGTTTTAACATTGACTGTGGCTTTCTACATCTCTGCAGTCAATTTAATATTAAAGTTTTAACAATGATTGGAAAGATTATTTGCTTAACACACTCTGTGGGATGTAATTATAAACCGAACAAAATTAAGCTGCTCTTCTTATTAGTACAAGGTTAAAAATGATTCAGAAAAAGTTTTTTTTTATTATTATTTTTTATTTTATTTTAAGTGTAACTGGTAAAATTACACACCTGTTGGTTGATCATGACGTTTAGATGATTTGACTAAATGCACAACATGATGCTTCAGTCTGCTGTATGTAGATTACAGATTTCATGACTCCTGTCCTGTCTACACTGTAAAAAGTTGCCATTCTTTCATTAGGTCTTCATGTTGTTACTGACTGCTGGGATGAAGGATAAAAAACACAATTCTATTTCCAACTTATGCAAATATTTCATTTTCTTTCCTTGTTTCTGAAATGGTTTATGTCATGCTTTTTATTGTTCCCTTCATTCTCTTTTACAGATAACTCGAATGGAATATGTTCATTCAAAAAACTTGATATACAGGGATGTAAAACCAGAAAACTTCTTAATAGGAAGACCTGGTAGTAAAAACCAGCACATTATCCATATTATAGATTTTGGCCTTGCAAAAGAATATATAGATCCAGAGACAAAGAAGCACATCCCATACAGAGAACACAAGAGCCTTACTGGAACAGCAAGATACATGAGCATAAATACACATTTAGGAAAAGGTAAGCATGTGAGCATTTGTTTTAACTATTACAATTGTGTTCTGTATTTTATTGAATGCACTTGCAATAAACTATAAAGTTTTTACTTATTTTATTTTCAGTCTTCATAACAATGCCTTTCAATTAGTCCAGTGCTGCAGCAGTAGATATTTTGAATTATGTATTTTTGCTGTTGATATTTGTTTTTATTTAGTAAAAATAACTGATAAAGAAAGAGCTTGTATTTCTTCTATTTATGAGAATGTCTCAAATCAGGATGCTTCATGTACATAAGGGGTTTTTTTTTTTTTGTTTTGTCTTAAATAAGTGTTCAACCTTCAGTATCAGAGCTTAAGTAACTTATTTTAATTATTATTATTTTTTAAAACATTTTATTGAGTTTATTAAAAGCAAGTAACATTCCATATGAGCAAGTCAAACTTGATAAAACTAAGCTCAAATCAACCCTAACCCATGAGAAAGAGAGCTAGGCCAACAGACAGAGTAAAACATAAAGGAGTAGGGAAAAAAACGGTGAAGAATATCCTTTTCCTCAATTTAAACACTTATTCTATAATGGTATTGATTTGATCCTGCATTAGTTTCAGATTTTTGTTCTGACCAGTTTTTAGAATTAGTCAAAAATTATTTCTGTTGAACCTAGAAGCTATTGACATCAGATGTAACTTATAAAACTGGATCTCAGCTTGGTTAACCAGCAGCAGACAAAGAGTACAGGAATGAGGCAAATGCTCCACATGGGGTGAGGTCATCAGTGGAGTCTCTCAGAGGTCTGTCCATGGTCTGTTACTTTCTCTAATTTGTATTAATGTCATAGACTCTGGTATTGTTAGTAAACTTTTGACAGATGCAGATGATGCTAAAATTAGAGGGATATCAACAACAACAACATTTATTTATATAGAACATTTTCATACAAATAATGTAGCTCAAAGTGCTACAGTACTAAAAGTGCTACAGTGCTAAAGTATCAGATGGCCTGGAACTTAGCAAAAATAATTCAAATGAACGCTTAGACTTCAGAACTGGAAAATGCAGTCTGATATAAAGTATGAAGTGCTGTGCATGGGGAAAAGTAATATCAATTATAAATACAAGGTGGGAGACGATGCCCAAGAGGAAACAACTTCTGTAAAGGTTTAAGAGTTTACAACATTCTCATCATGTAAACAATGTGCAGAAGTGATTAAAAAGACAAATAAAGTTTAAGCTATATTTTTAAAAGGTTGAATATTAATCATGGGCAAATATACTCAGACTCTATAATGTACTAGTGAGACTGCATTTGTAGTGTTTTATGCAGTTTTGGTCAGCATGCTACTAAAACGTCATAGCAACACTGGAAGCTGTGCAGAGGAGTGCAATCAACTGTTAAGGACATGTCGTACTCTGACAGTCCTGTTTAGTCCCAGGCAGAGGTGTGTGTGTGGGGAACTAATCCAAGTCTTTAAAACTCTCAGAGGTCTTGATAAGGTAAATCTAGCAGAATTCCCTTAACTAAATGGCTAATCCTGTACTTGAGGATGCCACTGGAAATTAAGGGGAAGTACATTTAAGACTAAAACCTGGAAAAGCTTCTTTACCCAAAGAGTTATGGGAATCTGGAATGAACTGCCAGGTTATGTAGCTGAAGCAGAAACTTAGACACCTTGATGCTTTGACATCCAAGGCAAGATATTGGAACATAGCTTAGCTGTTCGTTAAACAAATAAGCTTGATGACTTGTGTTATTACGTTGATGACATTTGTAATTTAATTTTATTCCTACCTCATTGTCCTTAGTGGATATGTAATTTTGATTCTTACCTGATCTCAAGAACCGTCAAAAGGGAAGATTTTATATCTGTATGAAATTTCAGAAGAATGCCTGTTATAGCCACAGATGTAGGTCAAGCCAGATTATCCTCAGTTTTTTTTTATTTATGCTTTGTCTGAGAAAAGCATTGCTATTAGACAATTTAATGTATAATGATAATAATAATTCTTACCTTTATATAGCACTTTTCATACATATAAATTCAGCTCAAAGTGATTTCCATACTTTGGAAAAGAATTTTAAAGCCTTATTAAATTGTTATAGTGTACGGTACTAAGAAAAGGCTCTTTATTAATTCTGGCAGTTGAAATTTTGGGGAAAAAATTCTTTTAAAACTAATTTAAAATAATTTTATTACAGTAAAACATTTAATTCTTTCATTTCTAAGAAAAGTAAAATATAGGTCTTCATGTGTGCTGTATTTTGAGTAGTCTTGTGGCCCAGTGGTTAGTTCTGGTTCCTCGCAGCTTCAGAAATTTGAGTTCTGACCCCAGCCCAGCCTGTGTCTTTGTGGATGTGGCCTTATCTCGTGGTATTATGTGTGTGTTTTAGGTTATTTTATTGCTGTTATATGGCCTAATGTGTGTGATTTTTGGTAGTGTTATGATGTCCCTCATCTTGTGTTGGGTTGGTCTTGCCTTGAATTTGATGATGCCTCAGTAGGTTTCAGTTTTCCTTAAAGGAGATTAAAAAGCACTAAATGGATGGATGCAGTAGCATAATTTAGTTGCATATTTAGAGGTATTAATCATTTGTAACATGTATAGTTAACTTGATAGTAAATGGTAAATTTCTCTGCTTCTATTTGTGCATTAATTTCCACCAAACTGTCATTGATCCTCTGAGGTCTCTAGTGCTCTGTCAACATTGACAGAATTTATGCATTAAGTAAAATGTATAGTAAATATAACATTCTCAAACAAGCTTAATCCAATTCAGGTTTGCCAGGGGCTAGAGTGGTTACTTATTCCTATTCTTTTCATTATTGGTGCTTTGTCTTTTCTTGCAGAACAAAGCAGAAGAGATGATTTGGAAGCACTAGGTCATATGTTTATGTATTTTCTAAGAGGTAGCCTTCCTTGGCAGGGCCTAAAGGTAAGTAAGCTCATTGTTCTGCAGAATCCCTTCCAGACATATTTTTCATTCTCAAAATATTATTATAATCAGGCTAACTATGACTTATTTATAATTGTGTGATATCAGGCAGACACCTTAAAAGAAAGATATCAGAAGATAGGAGACACAAAAAGGGCAACTCCAATAGAAGTACTGTGTGAAAACTTTCCAGGTAGGGTTGAGTTTTTGTTGTTCTTATTACTTCAAAAATCAGCAGTAGTTTTGAGTGTCATAAATCTTTAATTCACAAATGAAAACTTTATCTATCTCTTTCCATCTTATCTGCAACAAAAAATCAATAAGAATCAAACTAAGTCTGCTTTAATGCTACTATAATTAAATTCTGCAATATTAATAAACTTTTATGATAATTATATTTTTTTACCCAATACAGTATTTAAGTTCTAGATTATTTTAATAAATCAGCACTGTTTTGCAAGTGATTGATTTTCTTAATTTGCTTTTTTCAGAGGAGATGGCTACGTATTTACGCTATGTTAGAAGGCTGGACTTCTTTGAAAAACCAGATTATGACTACCTGCGGAAGCTCTTTACAGATTTGTTTGATCGGAAGGGTTTCATGTTCGATTACGAGTATGACTGGGTTGGTAAGCAGCTTGTAAGTATCATCTGCAAATAATAACAAAAGAATGCATCTTGGCATACAGTATTTATGAATAAATACAATATTTCCAGCAACCAGTTTTGTAACTCTTAGTTTAAACAAATCTACAACATGTCATGTGTTCTAATTAATCCTAATGTATTGTTTGTCATGAATCAAATGTCAAAGGAGTATAGTATCCAAGTTTTGTAGTACCCAGTCTTGTTACTCCACCATAAAGCATGTTTCACCATAAAGCCCAATTAATTTTTAAAGGAATTGTTCATGTGTTATTTGCTGTTTGAAGTAACAGTGACACTGCAGTTAAACTGTATTATCATTCCAGTAACTCTTACATTAGCAAGTAATAAATGCCTTATGGATCTACAAATAACACTCGGTGCTAAAAATAATGGGACTGCTCCATAACTTAAAACACTTTATAAAGCAATTAACAGTACTGCAGTATAAGGTGAATTACTTGTTTCAGTATCAGTTGAACATGTGAAGTAACAAAATAGCTATTGTCAGTTTTGCATAGTTTCTATTAATGCGAGTCCTTTCGCAGGATGATTTAAGTTTCAGGGTATAGAATACAAAAGGCCAAATCTAATATGTTCTTATCCAATGATGAAAAAATTCACAGCCGTGAGATTTTATTTTTGTATAATGCTTTAGCGAACTCCATTCTAAATAACCTTCCCGAAGATAAAATAGTAAATCTGACAAAGATACAAATTGTTTACATTGAGATTGCAGGCATGTGCCAGACTCTTAATGGCTAAATAGCAATTATCTTTTTGTTCCTTGTCTAGTGTATAAATAACCATTCATCTTTTTTTTGTTTCAATTTTAAGATATGTGTTTTTTATTTATTCTTTTCTCATAATGCACAGGGAACATTTTTTCTTTTTTTTTCTGCTTTTAAAAAGTGCAAATGTAATTCTAGCAATAATAATATTTATTTAAAATTGCATTCTGATTAGATAAGGTTAAATATCAAGTGATCATACAGTAAAAGAAAAGTACACACTCACTTTTCAATCACTTTGCATGTTCTAAGATATTTAATTTAATACAAAATCATGCTGATAAAAGGCACTCCCAACTCTCTGTAGCTGTTTTATTGATCTAGAATAATCTGATACTTCCAGCAATGCAGATATTTTTTTTTTTTTTTTTTTGCAGCAGATTTTCTTTCCTATATTAGGCTATTTGGTAAACCAGGAAGTCGTGCAGGTTTTTAAATCTGGGCACGGTCTCTTGGGTTTGCCAGGAAAACTTTTGTTTTTTTTGTTTTTTTTAATAAATTCCTTGGAAAACACACACCTGGAAAACAGATGAATATTTATAAGAACACTGATGAGGAACTAAAACCTTCCCTATTTTGTTACTTGAGCCACCGTTTTTGGCAGTCTGTTTCAATCTAGCTTTAAGTTTAAAAAAAAAAAAAAATTTATGCTCCCATAATACTTATTTTATTATAAAATGCTTGCAGGTGTTTCTTTACAGCAGAAGATATCATTGTAATCTCCTGCATAAAAATAAAAATCTAGACCTACACAATAAAATTAAAAATGTTTAAAAAAAAATGTATATAATTTTATAGCTATTAAAAAGAAAAGCTTTAAAAGTTGTTATTAACATCAGAAATATTTACAAAGGTATTATTTGCAGCTTTCACATAGGGAGGACTGAATTGCCAGCATAAAACTTGCCTTATCAAGTTTTGTTTTTTTTTTTATAATTTTTTAAATCTCTTGCACTTCCTTTATAGCCAACTCCAGTGGGTCCAATTCATCCAGATTCCGCACTGTCCTCTTCAAACAGAGATGCTCATCAACACAGGGATAAAACGCAACAAGCCAAAAATCAGGTAAATGACTAAAAAATACCCTGTCTTTTGTGAACATTGTATGATGAAAAACAAGCAGTTCTTAGTGGAGTCCTGCTGAGCAATATTACTATTTTTAGACAACTGAAAGCAATTATTTTACTCCAGACTGGATTTTCATAATTTTTAATTGGCCTTAAAATTTAATATTTAACTGAATGCAAGCAACATCATTTTTATTTTGATATTCATTTTCATCCAAATGTCTTTTGGTCAGTCCCTAAACCACTTTAAGCACTGGAAGCTCATCTTTAGATGTAGATCCATTGTTTTGCATTTCTTAAGAGCTGTTTTTAAAATTATGATGTAAGTTACCAACCACACCAGTTTTATTTTTATTTTCTCATTCCTGCTTCTGACTGGACTGCTTGTCACATTTAGTTTTTTGCTAATAGCCATGCATCCATTCTGCATACTCATTTAATTCTAATTTTTTGGAGAGGAGTAATATAATATATTGTGTTGTATCATGTTTTACATTCCAGGCACAGAGTGTCAAAAATTTTCTTAATATGTGTAACAACCCATGTATTTTCCTAACCACCATTCACCTAACCTGTGGTTCATCTTGGTAGGAACTATCACCAGTAAT
Organism: Polypterus bichir lapradei; assembly: GCA_026402145.1. Lineage (NCBI taxonomy): Eukaryota > Metazoa > Chordata > Cladistia > Polypteriformes > Polypteridae > Polypterus > Polypterus bichir. The sequence goes on from JANRMT010062836.1 coordinate 14,765,309, forward strand.
TTCCAAGGCATACTTAATGTGCACATTTACACTTATGCATGCCGGACCTATTTAGACTCACCAGTCAACCTAATGTGTACATCATTTGTGTTGGTGTAGGAAGCCAGGACCTTTACTGAAAACACTTGCAAACATACAGTGAATGTCCAAATTGCACAAAATGCCACCATTGTTTCCCTTTTTGCCTTAGAAACATTGACGTTGTACTGAATAAAGGTTTGCCTTGCAGATTAAAATGATGACTTTTGTGTGTTTGTTGGATATTTCGTTATGTGATATTTTGAAACATTCATTTCTCTTAATAATAACAAACATGAGCTATACTTTTCCAAAATGTCTTCATGACGTTTTATCTAAAGACAAACTCTGCAAATGTATACCAGTTCTTATAAACAATCCATATGGAACTTGTCAGCCTTAAAATAGTAAAACATACATACAGTATCTCACAAAAGTTAGTACACCCCTCACATTTTTGTAAATATTTTATTGTATCTTTTCATGGGACAACACTGAAGATATTACACTTTAATACAATTTAAAGTAGTCAGTGTACAGCTTGTATAACAGTGTAAATTTGCTGTCCCCTCAAAATAACTGAACACACACCTATTAATGTCTAAACTGCTGGCAACAAAAGTGAGTACACCCCTAAGCGAAAAATGTCCAAATTGTGCCCAGTTAGCCATTTTCCCTCCCCAGTGTCATGTGACTCGTTAGTATTACAAGGTCTCAGGTGTGAATGGGGAGCAGGTGTGTTAAATTTGGTGTTACCACTCTCACACTCTCTCATACTGGTCTCTGGAAGTTCAACATGGCACCTCTTGGGAAAGAACTCTCTGAGGATCTGAAAAAAAGAATTGCTGCTCTACATAAAGATGGCCTAGGCTATAAGAAGATTGCCAACACCCTGCAAGTGAGCAGCAGCACGGTGACCATACAGCAGTTTAACAGGACAGGTTCCACTCAGAACAGACCTCTCCATGGTCGACCAAAGAAGTTGAGTGCACATGCTCATTTTTCACTTAGGGGTGTACTCACTTTTGTTGCCAGCGGTTTAGCCATTAATGGCTGTGTGTTGAGTTATTTTGAGGGGACAACAAATTGACACTGTTATACAAGCTGTACACTGACTACTTTACATGAAAAGATATAATAAAATATTTACAAAAATGTGAGGGGTGTACTCACTTTTGTGAGATACTGTATATCTGCTATAACAGATAAAACCTAGTTTATGTCCTTTACTGGTGTCAAACCATGAAAATACATTCAAATCAAAGTTGCCAATTCAAACACTTGATCGTTGTCAGATTTCCTTAATTATTTGGCAGTGTATTGAACTATGCTTATTACAACAAAAGCCAAAGTACTATGACTTCATGCATTCTTAAAGGAATACAGTAAACCCCCAAAATTTGCAGGGGTTATGTTCCTGGAGCACCCACGAATTGTGAAAAATGACTTTTGGATGTGGTTAAAAAATGCCTTTTAAATGTCTATTTTTATACTTTAACCCCTAAATACAGTATGCCCCCAAAGCACTTTAATTTCTTTGCAAACTCAGCTTAATACATTACCTAAAAAATTACCTTAATACATTACCTAAAAACAGAATGTAAAGGTAAACCCGTCTACTGTACAGTACTGTACTGCTATGTCTCCCGTGGTGCTAGAATGTAAAATGCCGATGTTACCGCTATACGTCCTGTAATTCATGCAAGCGCGTTTTCTTTGGTATGCACTGTCGTTTTCTTTGTTATAAGTAGAGTAAATACATAATAATTTAATTTAATTAAAATACAGTAAAATGTACAGGTACTCACCAATGATGAATGAAATTGATGATGATGAAGAAGTAGCTGTGCAGTACGATGCAGAGGATTTAAAACTCCTCGGGTGGCGCCTCCTCTTCAGGCGCTTCAGGAGGAGTCGTATCTTTGAACAGGACTTCTTGGTTGGGTTTCTTGCTGGCTTTTCTTTCTAGGTTTCAGGAACATTCTGATGGGAAGTTGCTACATTGTCTCCTGTAGCAAACTGCTGCTACAATTTCCGTGCTTTCTCACAGATGATGTTACCATCCAAGGAGATGTTCTTCTTCCTGCAGTCGGTGATCCACAATATTTTTATTCATTACGGTGGTTACCTTTTTGGCACTATCACAGAAACTTACGGATACGGTACTCCAGATCGCTGCTTTGTTCTATTTTATGTAGCGTGCGGTGCTTTCATTAATGCCATAGTGGCGCGCTACTGCAGCATAACTTTTTAGTTCCTGGAGCAAATCCAGTAGTTCAGCCTTCTCCTGGAGTGTTTTAAACTTCTTCTGGCGCTTAGGCTCAGTGCCAGAAGCCTTAGAAGGTGCGGGGTGATTCGGCGACAATAACAAAATGGAAAACACGAGGACACTCAGCTGGAGTCACGTCACAGGGCAACAATCAGTCAGCAGCAAGGAGAAATGAATAACACTCTCGGATTGGCTACTTTCACCATCCCAAGCCTCGTTTCCCTCAGCGGTTGCTTCCTGTTCGCTCTATAGCACAGTATTGCCATGAAAAAAGCCATAAAAAATTGCGGAGGATATTTGCACTTTCCACTAACAATTAATAGTTAGGTTCTAAGGAAAAATCCGCGAATGACTTGAGTCTGCAAACCCTGAACCGTGACTTCGCTTTGGTCTACTGTAATCTTATCCAAAAAATGTTATTTTTTTTATCTGTTACTAACCCTATCTTGTTCTTAGTTATGGTTGAGAAAAATTGTTACTTTTATCCTCCGTAAAAATATGAGATTAACAAAGTTACTGATACAGTAAGTATTAATTAGGATCAATGGTGAACAACAGCAAAAAAAATATGAAAGTACCTGAAAAAATGTGTTTAATTTACTCAGGTTGCAAAATGTACCTTTAAGGTATCCAATTGTGTGCGACAAACGTTTATTTTCACTAAAATATTGCTAAATAAACTACTTATGGTTGATTTGCTTCTTTACAGTCTGAGTGCATTTAAACAGAGCCAGACTTAGGATTTGAAGAACCATCTCTCTCCTCATTTGTTGATCATTAAGTTACAAATTCAGTACTTCAATGTTTTTCATTGGCTGTTTGTGAAACTTCAGCGGTGAATTGTTTTTATTTTCATATTTTTGTGCAAAATGTTTTTAATGGGTGACAGGTCTGGACTGCAGACAGGCCAGCAATAGTACCTGGACTTTTTTTTTTTTTTTTAAACTATGGAGCCATGCTGTTGTAATGCATGCAGAATGCAGTATGGCATTGTCTTCCTGGAAACAACAAGGTGTTCCCTGAAAAAGACATGGTCTGGATGGTAGTATACAGTTGTGCTTGAACGTTTGTGAACACTTTAGAGTTTTCTGTATTTCTGCATAAATGTAACCTAAAACATCATCAGATTTTCACTCAAGTCCTAAAAGTAGATAAAGAGAAACCAGTTAAACAAATGAGACACAAATATTATACTTGATGATTTATTTATTGAGGAAAATGATTGAATATTACATATTTGTGAGTAGCAAAAGTATGTGAACCTCTAGGATTAGCAGTTAGTTTGAAGGTGAAATGAGAATCAGGTGTTTTCAATCAATGGGATGACAATCAGGTGTGAGTGGGCACCCTGTGTCATTTAAAGAACAGGGATCTATCAAAGTCTGCTATTCACAACACATGTTTGTGGAAATGTATCATGGCACGAACAAAGGAGATTTCTGAGGACCTCAGAAAAAGAGTTGTTGATGCTCATCAGGCTGGAAAAGGTTACAAAACCATCTCTAAAGAGTTTGGACTCCACCAATCCACAGTCAGACAGATGGTGTACAAATGGAGGAAATTCAAGACCATTGTTACCCTCCCCAGGAATGATCAACCAACAAATATCACTCCAAGAGCAAGGCGTGTAATAGTCGGCGAGGTCACCAAGAACCCCAGGGTAACCTCTAAGCAACTGAAGGCCTCTTTCACATTGGCTAATGTTCATGTTCATGAGTCCACCATCAGGAGAACACTGAACAACAATTGTGTGCATGGCAGGGTTGCAAGGAGAAAGCCACTGCTCTTCATAAAAAACATTGCTGCTTGTCTGCAGTTTGCTAAAGATCACATGGACAAACCAGAAGGCTATTGGAAGAATGTTTTGTGGACGGATGAGACCAAAATAGAACTTTTTGGTTTAAATGAAAAGCATTATGTTTAGAGAAAGGAAAACACTGTATTCCAGCATAAGAACCTTATCCCATCTGTGAAACGGTGGTGGTAGTATCATAGTTTGGGCCTGTTTTTGCTGCATCTGGGCCAGGATGGTTTGCCTTCATTGATGGAACAATGAATTCTGAATTATATCAGAGAATTCTAAAGGAAAATGTCAGGACATCTGTCCATGAACTGACTCTCAAGAGAAGGTGGGTCATGCAGCAAGACAACGACCGTAAGCACACAAGTCGTTCTACCAAAGAATGGTTAAAGAAGAATAAAGTTAATGTTTTAGAATGGCCAAGTCAAAGTCCTAACCTTAATCCAATCGAAATGTTGTGGAAGGACCTGAAGTGAGCAGTTAATGTGAGGAAACCCACCAACATCCCAGAGTTGAAACTGTTCTGTACGGAGGAATGGGCTAAAATTCCTCCAAGCCGATGTGCAGGAATGATCAAAAGTTACCGGAAACGTTTAGTTGCAGTTATTGCTGCAAAGGGGGGGAGGGTCACACCAGATACTTAAAGCAAAGGTTCACATATTTTTTCCACTCACAAATATGTAATATTCAATCATTTTCCTTAATAAATGACCAAGTATAATATTTTTGTCTCATTTGTTTAACTGGTTTCTCTTTATCTGTTTTTAGGACTTGAGTGTAAATCTGATGATGTTTTAGGTCATATTTATGCAGAAATATAGGAAATTCTAAATGGTTCACAAACTTTCAAGCACAACTGTATATTGCTCCAAAACTTTTTTGATTTGTTAGACCACAGGGCAGTTTTACACTTTTCCTCTTTCCATTTTAAATAAACTTGGGTCAGTGGTGTTTCTGGATCATGTCTATATATGGTTTCTTCTTTGCCTGGTAGAATTTTACCTTGCATTTATTTATGTAATGACCACAGACAGTGGTTTTTGGTAGTGTTCCTTTGCTAATGCAGTGATTTCCACTACACAACTGTTGTCTGTTTGTAATGCAGTGCTGCCCAAGGGTCCTAAGATATGGCCATTCAATACTGGTTTTCAGCCTTGTCTCTAGCATACAGAGATTTCTCCAGATTCTTTGAATCCCATAATGATATTATTTACTGTAGTTGAGGAGATTACCAAATTCTTTCCATTTTTATATTGAGCAGCATTATCCTTAAATCATTTCAATATTTGCCTGTGCAGTCTTTCACAGAGCGATGAACCCCTCCCCATCTTTTCTTCTGAGAGTTCCTGCTTCTCTGGGATGCTCTTTTTATACCCAATCATGTTCCTGAACTGTTACCAATTAACTTTTTTTTTAAATAGCTTTACACAACTTGTTCAGTAATTTGTTGCCCCTTCCCATCTTTTTTGAAACATGTTGCTGGGGTCAAATTCAATTCAAAAATAAGCATGTATTTTTCATAAATCATTATCATTTCTCAGTTTCAGCATTTAATATGTTGTCCTTTTTTTCCTATTTTCAGTTAAGTATGGTTTTAAATGTTTTGCATATTATTGCATGCTGTTTGTTTACATTTCACACAGTGTTTCAGAAACTGGGTTATACCTGTGATATATGCAGCAGCCTCCATATTTCAAATGGAAAGGTTGGCACATACAGTCTGCTTTTAATGCCATTGAGTCTAACAAACCTTCTTGTAACGAAAGTTTCAATTAAAAAAAAAAAAAACAAAAAGCTGTCCGCTGTGGCCTTCATTAAAAATTTTGGGATAGATCATTGAATAAAGTTCAGGACAGTAAATTTCACTGCACATTCCTTACCTATGCTTGTTGTGTTCCTAGCCTAACTTCTCTATAATCAATCAGCAAATCAGTTTTTACTTAATAATGAGCGGCATTACTAATTTAAAAATACTTAGAAATAATCAATTAACAGCAATCCAACTATTTTATGTCTTGACAATGCTTTACCAAAGCTTATCTTATTACTTAGAGAGTTCAGCTTGTTAACTCCATCTGCAACTGGATGCTGGTCTTCCAAAGCTACATGTGGTAAAGATGGGCAAAAACGTATTAGTTCTTATGTACTACTGCCTCTCAGGCTCTATTCACTTTTCAATTTTGACTGAATAATTATTTATCAGGGTTGCGATATCTTTATTTAAAAAAACAAAAAAAAAAAAACATAATTATACTTAGCTGTATTCTCATGCATCAATAAATAAATATCCTCAGGCAATAACTTTTATTTTTCACAAGACCAACAACCTTTAAGTAAACTTTTATTTAGTTATAGGTTTAATGTATAGTTAAATTATGAAAGCAAAAGTAAAGCATGTCATATCATGAAACAGTAGCGCAGTGGACCTGGATTTGAATCTCTCCTTGGTTACTGTGTTACGTTTGCACATTTTGTTTGTGAGACTTTTCCCAAGGTTCTATAGTATGCAGTAGTAGACTTACTTGTCCTTGGAATTTTAAGTAGCCTTGCGTTTTGTTATCAAAATGTATCTTTAAGTTAAAGGAGGCCATATAAATTGAAGGCTTAGTTGGAAAGAACATTTTGAAGACTGGAAACCAGTCTTCAAATGTATTACTGTTGTGACAGCACTTTTAATTATCTTTATGCAGCAAAAGGAGCAACATAAAACATTTGCAAATTAATCATTGTGGTACTCAGTTCTGGACATAAATCCATTAATTAAGTTTTGCACATCCTGTAAATTAAAAACATATATTTCTTACCTGGAAAAAGTAGGGTTTAGGAGCGTAAAATAATCTGAGTACTAAAATAATGTGAAATTTTCAAGATAATATGTAAATTATGTACATATTCACTAACACTAGTGTAAAGACCTTCCAAGTTTAATGTCGTCTCTTCTGTTGACCTTGAAATTGTTTTATCACTTTACATTTATGTAAAGATGTCCCCCTTAAAGATGCTGTCTGATTTACCTATGTAATGCAAAATGTAACCAGCTATGTAAGTGATTAAGCAAGGTGTGTACCAACTTTTTATTCTGTCAGTAGTAGTAAAACTGCGTTTGTGTTGAATTATATTGATTTGAGCAGTTCCAAAAGGTAATCTTTGAATTTTTTTATTTGTTTATTTCTTTTTATACTAGGTGAGGCTGTTGAAAGCTATTGACAATGTTTATATACAGGGTTATTCAAAAAGAATGAACCGATTTCATTATGCAATATTTTATTAGGGAAAAGTAATATAAAACACCAGCCAAGTCACAAGTATTCTACTCACAAACATGTTTTATGTCCTGTCTTACAAGTGTTCAGTGTGGCCACCACCTGCAGCACAGGCAACATCAATGCGATAAGAGAATTCCTCCCAGGCGCGTATTAGCATAACACGTTCCACTGACTGGATCGCTGTTGTTATTCAATGTTTAAGCTCATCGAGGTTAGTGGGTAGCAGTGGAACATAAACGTGATCTTTTACATATCCCCACAAGAAAAAAATCACACACGGTGAGGTCTGGAGATCTCGCACACCAAGCACAAAGAGCAAGGTCTTGGGCCCCCTTCCTACTGTCCTGGACTTTTTCCTTTACACAGACACCCACTCTCTTGAAACTGTCTAAACCACCATCGAATGTTCTTAGGAGAGGGCGGATTAAAGTCAAATTGCCTTCGAAAAGCACGCTGCACTGACAACCGAATTTGTTCTTGTGAAGTCGAGAACGCAAGACGCGTTTTGCTGAGGACACGCTATTACTAGGGTAAACAAACAACTGAACGTTGCCGGAAGAATGACGCGACTAATTGTTCTTTATGACTCATTCCATGACGATGTTTAAAAAAAATCGATAAGCTCCAAAACTGCCTCATCACTTTCAGTGGAACGTGATATGCTGATACGCGCCTGGGAGGAATTCTCTTATCGCATTGATATTGCCTGTGCTGCAGGTGGTGGCCACATTGAACAATTGTAAGACAGGAAATAAAACTTGTTTGTGAGTAGAATACTTGTGACTTGGCTGGAGTTTTGTATAACTTTTACTTAATAAAATATTGCATAGTGAAATCGGTTCATTCTTTTTGAATAACCCTGTATATTAAAAATACAACTGTTTTTAGGGGTCTTAATTTGTAACAGTACTATAGTTTCAGTGCCTTTCGGAAAACCTGCCCTCCAAAAGAAACACCAAGCAAACTGGAAATTTTAACAAAGTAGATTCACTTTTAATGCAATACCAGTAACTATAATTAAATAGTGAGATTGAAGGTGATGACACTTGCAATATATTTTGTGCTAAAATAGTTTTTTCTTTCTTTTTGAACTTTGGTTGTTCGCCTATCAGTGTGTATTTTAAAATTAGTCCTGTTACAACAGCTCTTGGGCATAGGGTGAATTTATTCCCTAAAATACTATTTCTAGCCTAAAATATCTTGCCCATGAAATTTATAGATCTCAAACAGTCATCCCTATACTGGTGTATATATACTATTATCCTGTTTAATGGTTTAAATTGAAAGTGATGGTTATTTTATTATTGTTCATAATAATACAGTGAAGGTAAAATAAGATACCGATAATATATAAGTAAATGTAAATTTCACAAACATTTTTTTATCTGTTATTCCCCAAGTTAACATCCGGGTAGTGTAAAAGAAAATAGTATCTTAATCAAGCAACGTGCAATATCTGTATTTCTGGACATGTGCAGTTTGTTTTGTAGCTGCTAAATGCAGGTTGCAAAAGTAAATCTATTATAAGAAATGTTTTTAGTTAATAATTGTTAAAAGTGCAGAATATTTTCAACCGCATTGCCCAGCCTCACTTGAGCATAGAACATACATGTGACTTAGACAAATTAAAAAGTGGTGGTTGTTTTGACCACTTATCCTAGATAAAAGCCATTTATACATTCTATTTATCCACTTATTCCAAAATAGCATTTTAAAAAGCAAGGACCTATTTTGGCAAGAACTAACCAGTTTTTCATAAGTCACGCTCACTGTCACTTATAATGGCCCAATTTATAGTCACTAGTTAACAGAACTTGCATATCTTTAGAATGTCTGAGAACAACTAGAGTGCTAAATGAAACTTATATAAACAATCAGAGAACATACAGTCTCCACCAAATGGTGACAGGACTGTGAAACAAGCCCTGGTTAAAGAGTGTGAGACAGTAGCCCCATCCCCTTTTAGTTGTGACATATTCATTTTTGAATTATTTAATTGTGCCAATAACTTTCCATATACAGTAATCCCTCCTCCATAGGTGAAAATCCGCGAAGTAGAAACCATATGTTTGTATGGTTATTTTTATATATTTTAAGCCCTTATAAACTCTCCCACACTGTTAACATTATTAGAGCCCTCTAGACATGAAATAACACCCTTTAGTCAAAAGTTTAAACTGTGCTCCATGACAAGACAGAGATGACAGTTCTTTCTCACAATTAAAAGAATGCAAATATATCTTTTCTTCAAATGAGTCTCTGCATCAGGAGCAGAGAATTTAAGAGAGAGAGCGCGCGCTCGCAAAGAAAAGCAAACAATCAAAAAATCAATACGTGTGCTTTTAAGTAAAGCGGCACTTTTCAGAGGAGCATCAATATCTTCTAAGCAAACAGCCTCTGTTGAAACAGCCCCTCTGCTCAAATCTCCTCCGTCAGGCGCAGAGAACGTCAGAGAGAGAGCGCGAGATTAAAGCAAACAATCAAAAAATCAATACGTGTGCTTTTGTGCTTTTAAATATGCCGAGATAAAGCGGCATTTTTTAGAGGAGCGTCAGTATCTTTTAAGCAAACAGCTTCTGTGCAAACAGCACCTCTGCTCATACTCCCTCCATCAGGCGCAGAGAATGTCAGAGAGGGTGAGATAGAGGCAGAGACAAGCAAACAAACACCGCGCGGGATGCATATCTTATAGCATTCAGGAGTTTTAGTTAATATGTAATACATGCTCTGATTGGGTAGCTTCTAAGCCATCTGCCAATAGCGTCCCTTGTATGAAATCAACTGGGCAAACAAACTGAGGAAGCATGTACCATAAATTAAAAGACCCATTGTCCACAGAAATCCGCGAACCAGCGAAAAATCCGTGATATATATTTAGATATGCTTACATTTAAAATCCGCGATAGAGTGAAGCCGCGAAAGTCGAAGCGCGATATAGCGAGGGATTACTGTATACCATTTTAATGTCCTTTTTACATTAAACAGCATTTTTGTTGATATTAGGTACAGAACTTTATGCCAAGAATATTTATAATTTTAATTTTATGAATTTTGTTTTTATTGTTAGTGAGATTAGAAAACTGAAGATGATGTAATCTTTTTTATGATCCCACATAACATTGAGATACCTTAATAGGAAACTGTTGCAGCAGATTTCTATTGTCAATATTTCTTTTTTTTTTTTCTCATTAGAAGTCTTGATCATCTTTATTCTTAAGAAGCATGATTCTCCTTAACAAGATATACATTTTCAGAACCCACAGGGAGTCTCTCCCATGATAGTGATGTGTGTGTTGGTAGTGCTCGTAACACTTTGGACATTACAATTCTAGCTAGTCTTTTTTGCTATGTTTGTTATTTCCAAGTCAGTTATTACGCAAAGTTAATTCGATCACTGAATCAGATTCTCTGAAAACTTTCAAAAACACTTGCCATGAAACACCCATTACTGAAAGCATTTCTTTGTAGCTGTCACTGACATTTACATTTGTCATAATAAGTCCAAGACAAGTCATTTAATTGCAGTGAAACCTGCATGTTGTTATGTTATGCCATGTGCTCAATGAGCTGTGTTACTCATTCATATGGCACAGCTGTCTTCTGTCTACTTGTTTATTAAGTTGTTACTGTATTGAACACCTGTTGTCACAAAACAACAGACATTTGTTTTATGATAAGACACTGAGTCTGTTGTCACATAACCTTTGTGTATTTGATGCTGAAGTGGAAAAGAAAGTTACTGTCTAAAATGAGTTACATGTTACTGGAATCTCAATTAGATTTACCAGTTAAATATATGGTACGTGACTTCACCAGTTAAAGTGACTTCCAAATCACGTATAAAAAATGGTTTCATAATGTGCCCATTGTAACCATTACTATCTCATTTTGTTAGAGATCATTGAGTACAAAAGATACATATTTTAAAGTAACTTTACTGAATATCCTATACATAAGCATATTGCATCCCAAGCCCATCTCTTCTTAGGTCTGGATTGTTTAGTTCATATAGCTCAAGGTTTATTTAATTTGCCGATATATATTTAACGAACTTATTATAGATTCATTGTAACAAACACTGTTAAATGGGATTTTACTGACATTTTTGTGCCGTATTTCTTATGAGGCACTATTCAAGATTGCTTTAACATCCTTATTGGCCATATCCCAAACTCTTTCTCAAAAATGGCTTTTAAATTGATGTCACAAAAAACTTAACAAAATTTTCTTTAAAGCTTCCCAGTTGGCCTACAATCATATGTTTCTTAGTTGACCTTTGAACCCTCACCCATCGAATTGTGCATGGCTTTCTACTAAAGCAAAAATTGTGTTTTGATGGAAAACATCAAATGAGAATTGAAAATCGACAGTGGTACCAAAGCAATGTACTGGAAAAAGTTAACAGTATGGAAAAATGTTTGATCCATAAAAAAAAAAAAAAATAGGTTGATGTCTAGCTATTAATTCCAACAGCACTTGATAAAACACTGGTTTGATTCATGAGAAGTGATACTTGACAGGAACTGCACAATTTTAAACTCAAACAGGAAGTGATGAAAGTCTCTAAAAGCAAGTGATAATTGATACACTTGTGGTTGCTTAAATGGGAGATATGATTGGGTCCTAAAATTGTTGGGCACAGCTTAGCTGTAAATGCTGAAATCTAGACTCTGACTGAACATGTTAATTGTTAATATTGCTAATTTAATATTATTGCCAACAACAAGTACTTTTGCCAGATGTGTGCATTCTGGTGTTCAGAAAATAAAAAAAACTTTTTACATGGTCTGTTAGAATTTTTGATGTCACTGCAGGAATTTTTAAAAATCTTTTTTTTTTGTTTTACAAAGACCACTTCACTGGGTTCTGCTTTCTGTTTCTTTGCTATTCATTAAGAAATGGCCAAAAGTGTTTTGTTTATATTTAGTTGTTTATTTAAAATGATTGGTTCTTAACATTCAATAAGTGGTGGTTAGGACATTTAAAACATAACTATGAAAAACTTGTATTTGTTATTTCATTGTTTCAGTAGTTTAGCACGTGAATAGAAATAGTTACATTCATTTTCTTTAAATGGACATTCAACCAAGGTGGCTTGAATGGGGAACCTTCACTTTGTTCTCAGCTTAACTGTGTTATCTGTAGATCTTGGAGCGTCTTCTTTGTCCTACTCTGTGGCCTTGTAGAACCTACCTGTGGAGTGATTAATATTGTATATATCCCTTCAACGCTTTCACTAATTTGCTGTAGTACCCTTTTGAGAATAAAATAAAGCACTCTTATCTGCATGTTGATGGTTACCACTGCTTTTATAAATGGAACTTTCAGAAATTAACTAGCACTTCAGTTTTAAATGTGAAAACAAAATGTTTATGAGAGAATTTAAACTAAACACCTGGTGTGGCAGTTGCACAAGAACTATTTCCCTCATGCCACTAATTAGCAAAAATTGCATATGTGTAGAAGGAGGTCTTGTGATATAAAACCTTTTCTTGATGTTTTGATTTACTTTACCTGAATTCGTAAATATGCATGTGAACGGAATTGACATGAAAAGGTAAAAAAGGAATAAAATTTAGAGTTTCTGTTTTGTTATTTTGTGTTTATTCTTAACCATTGCCTGCATGGTCGTTCATGCAAAATAAAGTTTTTCAGTGGTGGTTCACCAAGTATCTTACAAGTATCTTAAGTCACCTCATTTTAAGTTTTGAAGTGTATATTTTTGTTTCAGTGGGTTTTTTTTTTTCAATTTCTGTGCTTCTGTCATAATTTTTGAGTTTATTGTTGTTAAATGAAATATGTTGCCTCCAAAGCATGAGTTTTAATGCTTTTTTTGGGTTTTCTCTTCCTCCTTTCCCATGCATGCTATGTGCATATTAAAATGGGCAGTCGGCAGACCACAGGGCAGCTTGGGAGCCCCAGCAGGCCAATCCCCAACAGTTGAGAGCTCACCTAGCAGCTGACAGACATGGTGGCTCGGTACAGGTATTTTCTGCTTCTTAGCATGACCAATTTTATCCCCATGCATCCTTTGTCCATTATCATTTGTCTTCTTGTCCAGAACCGGTACAGCAGACACACAGGCAGGGAGGTGTGTTATGGGTTTTATTTTCAATACTTAGATGATTGTATGCTAGTGTTTCTCAACTAGGTTTTATACTTATATCCACATTCCTTTTGATTCCTGTGTTATATAATGAGTTAAAAAAGAAAGGCAGTAGACTTTCCTTTATTATCGTAAAGTAAAGCAGTACATTTCAGCTAGATGAGCTGTTAAGATAACTTATTTTCAAAAGAGAGCTCATAAGTATAAAGGTGAATGTATTTAGAAAGGATTAAGTAAAACACATTGTTTTCTTAGGGATTCTGTGTTGTATTTGATAGTCGTTTGGTTTTTTCTTTATTATTATCTGGAGTAAGTTTGTGTACAAGTAATTAAGTGTATGTGTTGATTTGAATTTTGAATTCCTAATTGTGGTTTAGGATAGGACATTTTAGCAAAATGGAATATCTGCTGTGTTCATAAAACAGTGTTGCTTTTTTTGGAAGACTACAACAAAAGGGAGAGGAAACAGAGTGTAGAAATTAATCTGCTCCTCCTTTCCTGCAAAAGAGGCTGATCATTTTTTTAAAAAGACCAAAGACAAACAGCACAGCAATCATTTTACTTTAAAAAGCCTAAGGGTTATTCATTTCACATTATTAAGCAGAAATGGTTAAGACAGACAGTATTAAGTAGGCTAAATAAACTGGTGATGGTGTTTCTGTTAACAGTAAAAAAAAAAATTTAAAAAAACCTGTAATTTAGTGTGGAATAAAATGTCAATGTGATATCTTTTTCATTTTTTGTTTTGAAGGACTTCTGCAGTCCGAAATGCATTTCATTAAGATATTCATTTAAAAAGCAGAGCATATGAAAAGATTATAGGTATAATGGGTAGACAAGTTTTAAAAATGAAAAAAAAAACAATTACAACTTGTAGTAGTATCCAACTCCAGAGACTAGAGGTCTAAAGACCACTTCACCAGTCTGTATTGATATATTGTTTTACTTGCTGCACTCTTCTTGGAAAGGAAAACCTTCCCCAGATCACTTTCAAAAACTTTGTTTTCACTGCTGCAGTGGAGTTTAACATGACTACTGACCTACCCGTAACCAGTCAGATTCATATTCTCTTGGCAGGCTAAGCTAAATATACTGGCCCTACCAGCTGTCAGTTGTATTTTGACCATTTTAGTACTCCAAACAAAAAATAAATAAAAGTGCACTGTTTATAAAATGGATCAAGAATGGAAAAAATTGTTACTTAATTAGTAGAAACATAACGATCTGTTGTGAGGTAAAAATGACCATTGACAGTTCTTGTTTGTAATTCAGGCAGTCCCCGGGTTACGTACGAGATAGGGACTGTAGGTTTGTACTTAAATTGAATTTGTTTGTAAGTCATAACAGGTACATTATTTTAATAAATGCTGTTGTTGACCGACTGTCACCAGGTGCTCTGCCAATGAATGATGGAGTTTCACCTCTCTCTGACCTTTTTATTATTTCTACTTTATTTTCAGTGGTGATAGTTTTTCTTTTCTTTACTGTATCACTAGCACTTGCATCAGATTTGTTTTTCAGAGACATTCTTGAAGGGTGAAGACAAAAGGTTAAGATGAGCTCTTCTGCACAGCACCGTCCACGCTATCACAGCAGGAAGGCACCCGTCAACACGTCTGATGAACTGACAAGAGACAACGTCCTGCTATGTGTGTAACTTTACAAGCAGGCTTGCTATTGAGAATGACTTGGGACGGCGGGGGTGGGGGGGGATCATCACTTGCCCTCATACAGTCACCTCCACTACAGTATGCTGCCAGCAGCATCCGCCCACTGAGAATGAACACGGTGCGGCCAAAGGCGGATAGTGAATCGGCCAACTCCAATTCAACAGGCAGCCATCCAAGGCACACTACAATGCTACCCCTACCGCCCCTTTCACCCTTGCAGCATTACCAGCCGTGTGTGCTGGGCGGGCAGTGAAACACCCCCCTCCGCTCCATCCAGCCTGCATCCAGTCAGGAGCAGTAGCTGTGGTGGCTTAGTGGACGGGCAGCGAACCATGGTCCTGCACACGAGCAATAGCTGTGGCCCCGGTGACTATGGACCACGGGCCGCCGGGAGACACCCGAGGGACACTACACTGCGTGAGCAGCGGAATCGCCCCCCTCCAGCCACCGCTTGCAGCATCACTAGGCCAAAGATGACGGAGCGGCAGTTACTGAGGCACATGCGTCGCAGCTGTGGAATTGTTCGTAGGTCGGATGTCCGTAACCTGGGGACTACCTGTATAACAATGATTATAGTTAAATACCATAAAACAATATTTTATGAAAGGGAGATTACATACAAGCAAACAAAATTTATCCATGTTTTAGAGGACATTGTTTGCCTCACAGTATGCATAGTTATGTAATCAAAACAGATCTGGTAAGCAGCACTTATGGACATGAGCCCACTTGTTATAGTACATTGATTGTACTGCTTAATGTGTAATATCATGGAAGCACCAGGCAAGTGGATATAGTGTGGCAAGACCTGTGCTGCTGTGCCTCCCCCTTTGTTAAACAAAGAGTTCAGTTAATACTACTAATACTACTATTTTTAAAATGTTACAATAAGTGAGCATGAAAATAAGTGGATGAGGGTTTGATCCATATAGCTGGTGAAAATTAAGAGCTCTGTCAGGTACTTTGCCAAATTATTTGTTTATATGACATCATTCATTATTGCTTAATAGTAAGTTAAAGATTAAAGTAGTCAAACAAAATGAGGTAGTGAAAGGAGATGGTAGAGATCAATAAAACAGGGCAAGAATAGGTTTAGTTAAGATTATGAAGAATTAGTTTCTTAGCAAATAAAAATATTGGTATGGGGGGAAATTTTTATTCCTTCCATTATTCCATTATCCTATTTTCAGTTAAACTGAACTGGACTTAAGTTCCAGCTTTCAGCTTTTATCAGCATTTTACATACCATCACACCTTGTATGTAACATAGGACATTGGCTTCACCATTGTAATGTGCAAGATAAATCAGGAGTAGTCCAGTTGAGCAGAATTGACTGGCAAACTGTTGAAGATATACAGTATTAAAAAAGATTCACATCTTCAGATGGGTGAATATATATGATGGGCATTTAAGTGTTATTTTAATACTGCTAATACCGATTCTCAATGAGTACTGAATCACGTATTTAGTGGTATATTAATTGCAGTGTGTAGATGCTGCCACAAAAAATGAAGCAAAAGAAAGGAATGTGGGATCTTCTTTTAATATTTAGCTTTGTAGGTATAGGTTGAGCATTATAGCACCTCCTGATCATCAGTTAATGAAATGCACAGCTTCGTTCACTTACTTGGACTATATGAAATCAGTATAGTAGTTCTTGCGTTTTTAAACATGCTGTATTTTCTGGATTTTTTTTTTTTTTTTTTTTTTTTTTTTTTTTTGTAAGGACAAAATCAAATCCACTATTTGTTTTTTGTCATCATTATGTTAAATATCTCAAAGTAGGATTTGATGAAGTATACTAGATTGATAGTTATATAAAACTAGAAAACTGAAAAAGGGTAAAATTATTTGTTTGTATAATTGTGTGTATGTGTGTAAGTCAAGTATAAATGCAGTGATATCTGCAAAAGAAGAATGTAGGTACAAGCTTTTTCCACACTAAAAAAAAATTGAAAAAAGGTTTGCAATTTTGATCTTTCAGCTGTTTATGCTTCATCAAATGTGTCACAGCAGTGTTGAAGACTATACAGCCAAAGTGCTGTGTGTGTACATCCTTGCCTATAATCTTCTTTTTGTTCTCTTTCTTCCTTAGTCAAGTTTAAATTGTATGAATGAGAACAATTTTTGAAAGAGCTTAATCAATAATTAATCTTTAATGTTTGGATACATTTTGTCAATACTATTCATCTTTTGTTTTTTCTTAGCTATCCTTGTTTATAATTTAGAAGGTAATGACTATTATGAAACAGAATATACATACTAAAGAATAAACATATGCATTAACCTTCATACTGTGACAATGCTCCATGAAAACTAATAAATTCCTGTATTGAATTATTGAACAATTACATGTAATTGAACAAAAAAAGTCAATGTAGCTTTTAAGGAGATTACAATCCAGGCCTAATGTAGATTAGAAGGGCTTTCACATGCAACTATAGTGGTAGGAATCCTGTTTAAATAGCTGTGCAAAAACTGTTGAGATGGTTTAACAGAGCACCCTTGGAAAAATATAAACCTGCATACCTACAGACAGAAGAAGATGATTGCAGGCAGTGGAATTCTACTCTATTGGGATTCTTGAATTCTAATCCTGTTTACAGGATCCATCCAATCAGAAGTGAGCTTGCAGAAATGTAAGAATACACTCTTAATATCCATGTAAGTACAGTGCATCCGGAAAGTATTCACAGCACATCACTTTTTCCACATTTTGTTATGTTACAGCCTTATTCCAAAATGGATTAAATTCATTTTTTTCCTCAGAATTCTACACACAACACCCCATAATGACAACGTAAATAAAGTTTACTTGAGGTTTTTGCAAATTTATTAAAAATAAAAAAACTGAGAAATCAGATATACATAAGTATTCACAGCCTTTGCTCAATACTTTGTCGATGGACCTTTGGCAGCAGTTACAGCCTCAAGTCTTTTTGAATATGATGCCACAAGCTTGGCACACCTATCCTTGGCCAGTTTCGCCCATTCCTCATTGCAGCACCTGTCAAGCTCCATCAGGTTGGATGGGAAGCGTCAGTGCACAGCCATTTTAAGATCTCTCCAGAGATTTTCAATCACATTCAAGTCTGGGCTCTGGCAGGGCCACTCAAGGACATTCACAGAGTTGTCCCGAAGCCACTCCTTTGATATCTTGGCTGTTTGCTTAGGGTCATTGTCCTGCTGAAAGATGAACCATCGCCCCAGACTGAGGTCAAGAGTGCTCTAGGGCAGGTTTTCATCCAGGATGTCTCTGTACATTGCTGCAGTCATCTTTCCCTTTATTCTGACTAGTCTTCCAGTTCCTGCCGCTGAAAAACATCCCCACAGCATGATGCTGCCACCACCATGCTTCACTGTAGGGATAGTATTGGCCTGGTGATGAGCGGTGCCTGGTTTCCTCCAAACGTGACGCCTGACATTCACACCAAAGAGTTCAATCTTTGTCTCATCAGACCAGAGAATTTTGTTTCTCATGGTCTGAGAGTCCTTCAGGTGCCTTTTGACAAACTCCAGGCGGGCTGCCATGTGCCTTTTACTAAGGAGTGGCTTCTGTCTGGCCACTCTACCATACAGGCCTGATTGGTGGATTTCTGCAGAGATGGTTGTCCTTCTGGAAGGTTCTCCTCTCTCCACAGAGGATCTCTGGAGCTCTGACAGAGTGACCATCGGGTTCTTGGTCACCTCCCTGACTAAGACCTTTCTCCCCCGATCGCTCAGTTTAGATGGCTGGCCAGCTCTAGGAAGAGTCCTGGTGGTTTCGAACTTCTTCCACTTATGGATGATGGAGGCCACTGTGCTCATTGGGACCTTCAAAGCAGCAGACATTTTTCTGTAACCTTCCCCAGATTTGTGCCTCGAGACAATCCTGTCTCGGAGGTCTACAGACAATTCCTTTGACTTCATGCTTGGTTTGTGCTCTGACATGAACTGTCAGCTGTGGGTCCTTATATAGACAAGTGTGTGCTTTTCCAAATCATGTCCAATCAACTGAATTTACCACAGGTGGACTCCAATTAAGCTGCAGAAACATCTCAAGGATGATCAGGGGAAACAGGATGCACCTGAGCTCAATTTTGAGCTTCATGGCAAAGGCTGTGAATACTTATGTACATGTGCTTTCTCAATTTTTTCATTTTTAATAAATTTGCAAAATTCCCAAGTAAACTTTTTTCACGTTATCATTATGGGGTGTTGTGTGTAGAATTCTGAGGAAAAAAATGAATTTAATCCATTTTGGAATAAGGCTGTAACAAAACAAAATGTGGAAAAAGTGATGCGCTGTGAATACTTTCCGGATGCACTGTAACTGATACAGGTACTTCAGATAACTTAGAACAGGCAGACTTTCTGAATGTTTCACACACAAAAGACTCCATTTGCAAAATAACATTTTATTTATTTTGTTATTAGTTGATTTAGTGAAATATATATTTTGTTATGACTTTGTTTTTTTACTCCTCACTTATTTAAACATATTCACACATGTTAAAAATCAATTATGTGCTTTTCATTCATTTGTTTGAATAATCAGTTATTGCATATTCAGAAGTGTGTGTTTGAATTAGAAGACCACTGGGCAAGCCTACCAAAAAAATTTTGATTTGTGTTCTTTGGTGAAATTCTTGAATATGTTAGGTGTTTTATAAGAGTGTGGATCAGTTCTTTTATCTAATTCATTTTTATTATTATTTAGAAATATCTATGTGCTGGCAATATGTTGTTGTGTAGTTTACACTCATCATTTGTAAAGATAGATTATTAGCTCATGAATATGCGTAACTTAGCTGATGTCAAAGTGGTTCTGTCAAATTATCAAAGCTTTGAGAAGGGTAGAAAGGAAGTCCTCCACACTGTTCTTCGCTAGAATGGAGTTGCATTAACCTTAACTGGGGGCAGTTTGCAGTGATAGAAGCACTTTGAGGAACCATTGAACCTGGTGAATGTTCATTTAGAAAAGACGGGTGCTTTGAATGGAAATGTGTCCATTTTTGTGGCTTGCGCCTGCAATGATTTAACAGCTGTTTAGTGACAAGACTGCTGTGGTTCTTAAGATCCCAAATGGTGAAAATATTGGATATTGTCGTGGTGTCATGGTTAACATGCCACATCAGTGTCGTGTGGAGGGTGAGGACTGTGTTTTGAGACTGGAAGAGTGAAGTGGTGATTTATATTTTAAAATGGGTGTTAGTGACACCATGGCAAGTGTTTACTTGGATACTGAAATACATACTCCTGTTGTTAGTTGAACCTCATTTCCAGGAGCAAAAGTGCAAATTCTATCCTGGCCATGTAAATTTGGGCCATCTTATCCTTGCAGAGATATTCCAGAGACTTTGACAGTTTTGTATACGTGTGCTTTGTGGACTTGATAAAAGTCTTTAACATTGCACCCCATTGTATCTTTTAGATGGATGTTGTTATTTTGAGAGTGTGAGGTTATTGGACTGCTGGTGTGTGCTATTTGGTCCTTGTATTTGTGGAGAGAGATTTGTGTTTGCATACTTGATGTTATGTCAAGTCCGTTAATGTGTAACTTAAATTCCACCAGGAGTGCATCTACCATATATTTTGCTTTGGTTGCACAAGACTGAAACCTTAACACATATCGGAACAGTTCTAATTTGAGTGTACTAGTCAAGATGAGCCATGGCACTTCCAGATACAAGACCATCTCACTGACAGTAAAATCTGGTTTGACCTCTGCAAGCAAGTGAATGTCAGGACTCTTTGTGGAGGAGTTCAAGTACCCTGGGGTCTTGCTTACTGGTAAGGAAAGGGGTAGTCATTAAGATTGATCAATGCATCTTAGGCAGTTTATTTTATGTTGTGCTGGACTGTAGTGGGGGTAGCATTAGCCGATCCCTTCAATTGTTTTGATTTATTAGTGTACTGTACAGTGGGTACAGAAAGTATTCATACCCCCTTCAATTTTTCACTCTTTGTTATATTGCAGCCGTTTGCTAAAATCATTTAAATTAATTTTTTCTCTCATTAATGTACACACAGCACCCCATATTGACAGACAAAAAAAAGAATTTTTGAAATTGTTGCAGATTTATTAAAAAAGAAAAA
>JANRMT010062836.1:14796517-14813747 GCA_026402145.1 Polypterus bichir lapradei
TGGGAGAACATTGTGTTCAATTAAAGCTGCATTGGAGTGGGATGGCATAGCAGGCTGTTTGCTGCTTGTGGTGATTGACACATTTGCAAAACATAAGATGCTGATGAGGGGGTGCAGGGCTGGTCCAACAAGTTTTTTTTTTTTTTTTTTTTAAGCTGGTCCAACAAGTTTTTTATAGACTTCAGGGATTCCAGTAATGAAGGATCTTTAGTCACCTCAGTCTGACAGTATCTGAAGTACATTTATAGTTACTGTACAGCAACAGTAATTTAAATATGATTGTTTTTACAGGTGTTGGAATGTCATTCTTTTCTGGGTAATATTTGTTCTTGTTCTGTATGCAACATCTATATTGTGTCTCCAAACTGCAGACTTATTTATTGGCAATTCCATGCATCTAGAAACTAATTCGTGACAGCTTTCAGATATCCAGCCACTGCCCAAAACCAAAATGAGGGAGAGCTATCTTTGTAATAATACATATACCAAGTAGATATCAGATATTTCTTTAAAGTATTAATCAAAAGTATTTTTTTTGATAGACATAGTTGTATAAGGTGCCTGAGTTTGCAAAAATAGCCTGAAGTTAAAATTGTTCAGTGAATTTGAAGAAGTTTTCCAGAGAAAGTGGAGAGACTTTTAAAGTATAAAAAATGTATATGGCTATGTAACACCTTTTTACATCATGTTTTCTAGTGAAAGATAGAATATTGGCATGTGTGTTTTTTTTTGTTTTTGTTTTTTTTTTTTTTTTTTTGCTTGAGTGGTGTAATTAATCCTTCAAAGCAGTATTTTCTGCTTTAATAAGTGGTCATCAAAACATAATCCCAGTGATACCAATACACTTGTTATAAAGTTCACAAAACGTTTCTGTGCATCTCAGATAAAATATTTTGCCTTGCTTGTGCAACCAAGTGTTTGTAGCTGACTTGGCATCATCTTCATTGTTTGTCCTATGCACATAGCCTTTTGGACTGAGGAATAATCCTGGAGAATAGGGTCAGGGCTAATAGCATCTATTTGAATACTCGGTTTCATAATTTGACCTTTGAAACTGTATAGTGAAGGTAGATGCATTTTCATAAAACTCGAGTGGTATGATCAATCGTTTTCCTTGCTTTCCCTGGTTAACCCCTGCCTAAAAATTGTGTACCCAGTCTTTCTAACCTTTCTAGACTTTACTGTGATTTTTTTTGTTGTTGGAGAATTTTCATGCTTCCACTGTTTCATTTGTAGTTTGGACTCAGGATCAAGTGATGTTTGAATTTGAAACAATTTTTAAATATGTCCCAAAATTACTTAATTAGTTTGAGATTCTATTTGGAACACTGTATATGGCTGTGCCTCATTTCAGAAGTCAACATTCTATATACCCAAAGTGCGTTGGATTCAGTTGACCAGTAACTAATACCTGTAGAGTCTGCTATCTCACACACCTTCAGTAGTTTACAGACTTTAATTTATCTTTATATTTTATTGGGAAATGGTGTTCCACATAATTTATGATTTGTATCATCAATTATTTAACTTGTGGAGATTACAAAATGTTAATCTATTAATAGTGGTTACTGTTAGCAGAAGTAAAGTATTTTCTGTCCACCTGAAATTCACCCTCTGTTTATTTTGCAGTTATATAGGGAACTGTAGGCATAGCTGTTGTTAGAAAATAGAAATCATAGTATTGCCACGTGTACAGGGTACAGTGAAATTATTTTTTGCCTGTCCTACCAAATGCATCACGTCTCCAGCATCATAAAAAAATGAGGTTATGTGTTTTTATAGCATTATTTTTTAATAATTCTAAGGTGGGAACCCATGCTGACAGAGTGAGTAAGTCCCAACACAGTTTATTTAAATAAGCAATTTATAAGAATAACTAGTTACTCAAGCATCTTGTTTATTAATCATAGTGATATACCAAAAACATATCTGGTATTCAAGAACAGAGAGTAAAATATTACTTTATTAAGTGTTTAAGTGCATTTTGTATGTTGTATAGTATGATCAAGAGGATTCAAACTACTTTTTGACACGTTTTGTGCTAGAAAATGAAGTCTTAACTTGTTATACCGCACTAATGACTTATTTTATAGTCATTTATATGGTTGCAATTTTGCCATATCATCAGCACTTTTAAAACTGAGAAAGATTTAATATCCATTTTAAAATGTTCCAATAGTTTATTAATTAAGAGGTGTAAAATCTGCTGTGGTATGTTCACCCATTCTGAGTCTTTTTAGGACCCTTGTTTTGGTCAGTCGCTGAAATACAGAAACCTTTGTGTTCAGAATGATGGACAGTGCATATTTGGGTGGAGGAACACAACAGCTGACAGTGTTGCATTGCTGTCCTAATATTAAAGTGACTTGATTAGTAGTGTGTGAACTATCTCTGAGCAGTGCCTTCTACTGGGACTTGCGATAAATTAAAATTGCTGTTGCAATAAAATAGACATAAAATGTGGTATTTATATTTCTTGGTACAGTATGTTGTCAAAACTATAAACCATAAACTATAGAGAATCGCACAAACATCTATACAGAGTTAGGGAACATTTTTGTTTTTTCATATAACTATTTCATGAATAGCTATGTATCAAAGAACGAATGTTTTTATCCATTTTTGTTTTATATTTTTCCTACTTATTTTTTAGTTTTCATTTGAGGTGTTTCATTCAACACTTTTGCCTGTTTTGTTGGTACCCGTGTTTGCCCAATTACTCTAAGCTCAGTAAATATTTCTATCTCTCTGTTTAAATTTGTTACATAAGGAACAACAAAGCTTTCAGTTCATTACTGTAGTAATCACAGATAATAATACCTGTATATAGGTATGTCATTTTTAATGGTTCTAAATAATGCATTTCATATGAGTGGTTTTTCATGTCTGAGCTATCATTCTATATAATGTGTGTGTGTGATCATATTATAACAGCATTCACTAGTATCGTAAATACAGCATTTGATAGCTTTGCTCTTATGTTGCATCCAGTGCATACAGTATAGAAAGGTATTTTACATAAAAAAGCTGTATACCCAAAAACAGTGAACTAACACCTCATTATTAAAAAAGAAAAAAAAAACACCACCTATACAATTTGCCATTATGTACTCACAGATTTTTATTTCATTAATTGATAGTCTTATCTTATTTCTAAGTTTAAATCAAAAAAGTGATATGATTATGTATTTAACTGTGGCGTTTCCACTGTGAAAGACACAAACACACACATGCATTGCAAACGTCTTTTATTTTGTATCGATTGATACTTGGGTTTCAGTTTTCACATATTGACAACAATTTGAACAATTATTCACAGATCGACCACATGAAATGTATGTTTTTCAAATAACAATGTGTTATTTTCCTATACAATTCCAGACGTCTCTGACTTCAGCTCCCTTGGTGGTTGATGGGAAAGCAGGCTGACTGTCTGCAGCTCATTGACACATTTGCAAAACAAAGGCAATATTGGTGTGCAATTAACGGAATGATGAGGAGGTGCAAATAAAATTAAGGTGGCCCGGCATTGCGAATATTTTCGCAGGTTTCAAGGATTCTAGTGTTAAAAGCAATATATAGTTAACACAGGGCCTGTGGCAGGGAAAAATCTGTAGGGTGGAATTGGGTATTGGGTTTTGCTGGTGTGTGAAATTCTGAAGGGCTTTATGGTATTTTATTCAAAACTGAAGTGTTGCAGGTACCCAAATGAACTTTTACTTTCACTTTCAGTTCCTATAACCAGTGACTCATCAACAAATACTACTAAAATCTGGTGTTGAATAGGATTTTTATTTAATTAATTTACATTTCTTCCTCCTGTTATTAACATTAGCAGATTCACAGATGTTTAGGAAAACCTATTTATACATTTTACTGTAAAATGAAATTGTTGTAATCCAAGTCACTTGCTAAACAATACAGACTTTAAATGAGTATAAAGTGGATTTTACCCCATAACTGATACACGAATGTTGACAAATTACTGCTTAAGATTGTTGAAAAACTACAGAGGCTGTTTTTATTCCCACTTGTAGCATTTCAGTATTAAACAAAGATGGTGTGAAGTAGACGGGTGAGCACTTATGCTCTGCCAGTGTGTTGCTTTTGGTCTGAGTCAACAGTAATTTTTTTATATATATATATATATATATATATATATATATAATATAATGTTTTATTGAATTTATAGAAAGCTAGTAACATTCAATACAAGCAAGTCAAACTTGAGAAAACTATGTTCAAATCAACCCCCACCCATTAGAAGGAGAGCTAGGCCAACAAACAGTAAAACTTTAAGACTAGGAAAGAAAAAAAAGGGGAGAAATTCCCTTTCCCCAGTTTAAATGTTTCTTCTGAAATGTTATTGATTAGATTCTGCCAGGTTTTAAAGTTTTGCACAAATCCTGTAAGTGAGAAAAAGATTTTTTCCGATTTCAAGTAGTATATAACATCAGTTAACCATTGATTTAACGGAGGTGGGTTAGGATTCTTCCAATCACAGTTTTCCCTAAACAAAATAAGGACTTATTACAATGTCCATCATACAGACCAATTTCACTTTTGAATAATGATGTTAAAATACTCTCAAAAATCATAGCTAGAAGGATGGAGAAAGTGCTCCCTTCGGTAATATCACAAGATCAAACTGAATTTATCAAGGGTCGACACTTCAAATCTTCGACGCCTATTTAATGTAATATACTCACCAACTAAGTCAAACACCCCAGAAATATTATCACCATTGGATGCAGAAAAAGCATTTGGCATGATTGAATGGAAATACCTTTTTACTACATTAGAGAAATTTGGGTTTGGCCCAAACATTTGTAAATGGATCAAACTACTGTATACTAATCCAGAAGCTTCAGTTTGTATCAACAACATTTGTTCAGACTTCTTTTAACTAGAACGTGGTGCCAGACAAGGATGCCCCTTGTCACCGCTGCTGTTTGCAATCGCCATTGAATCACTGGCAATACACTGTCGAAATGCTGATCAGATAAAGGGGATTATTAGAGAGGGACTGGAACCGAAAATTTCTCTCTATGCAGATGATATGGTACTGTATATATCAGACCCACAAAATTCTGTGCCTGCAGTCTTAACAGCACTTACACAATTTCAAAAGATCTCTGGTCTCAGAGTTAATCTGAATAGAAGTGTACTCTTTCTATTCTCAAGCATATAATATTAGATTAGACACCCTACCTTTTATCATTGCAGATCAGTTTAAATACCTCAGGGTAAACATCACAAGTAAACATAAAGCTCTTTATCAACAAAATTTTGCTGTCTGCTTGGAAAAAATTAAGCAAGACTTGCATAGATGGTCAACCCTTCATCTCACTCTAGCTGGAAGAATTAACACTGTTAAGATGAATGTTCTTCCTAAGCTCCTTTTTTTATTTCAAAACATTCCAATATACATCAATAAATCATTTTTAAGCAATTAGATTCAGCAATAACCTCATTTACAGTGCATCCAGAAAGTATTCACAGCACATCACTTTTTCCACATTTTGTTATGTTACAGCCTTATTCCAAAATGAATTAAATTCATTTTTTTCCTCAGAATTCTACACACAACACTCCATAATGACAATGTGAAAAAAGTTTACTTGAGGTTTTTGCAAATTTATTAAAAATACAAAAACTGAGAAATCACATGTACATAAGTATTCACAGCCTTTGCTCAATACTTTGTCGATGCACCTTTGGCAGCAACAGCCTCAAGTGTTTTTGAATATGGTGCCACAAGCTTGGCACACCTATCCTTGGCCAGTTTCACCCATTCCTCTTCGCAGCACCTCTCAAGCTCCATCAGGCTGGATGGGAAGCATCGGTCCACAGCCATTTTAAGATCTCTCCAGAGATGTTCAATCGGATTCAAGTCTGGGCTCTGACTGGGCCACTCAAGGATATTCACAGTTATCCTGAAGCCACTCCTTTGATATCTTGGCTGTGTGCTTAGGGTCATTGTCCTGCTGAGAAGATGAACCATCGCCCCAGTCCGAGGTCAAGAGCGCTCTGGAGCAGGTTTTCATCCAGGATGTCTCTGTACATTGCTGCTGTCATCTTTCCCTTTATCCTGACTAGTCTAGCAGTTCCTGCCGCTGAAAAACATCCCCACAGCATGATGCTGCCACCACCATGCTTCACTGTAGGGATGGTATTGGCCTGGTGATGAGCAGTGCCTGGTTTCCTCCAAACGTGACGCCTGGCATTCACACCAAAGAGTTCAATCTTTGTCTCATCAGACCAGCGAATTTTGTTTCTCATGGTCTGAGAGTCCTTCCGGTGCCTTTTGGCAAACTCCATGCGGGCTGCCATGTGCCTTTTACTAAGGAGTGGCTTCCGTCTGGCCACTCTACCATACAGGCCTGATTGGTGGATTTCTGCAGAGATGGTTGTCCTTCTGGAAGGTTCTCCTCTCTCGACAGAGGACCTCTGGAGCTCTGACAGAGTGACCATTGGGTTCTTGGTCACCTCTCTGACTAAGGCCCTTTTCCCCCCGATTGCTCAGTTTAGATGGCCGGCCAGCTCTAGGAAGAGTCCTGGTGGTTTCGAACTTCTTCCACTTACAGATGATGGAGGCCACTGTGCTTATTGGGACCTTCAAAGCAGCAGACATTTTTCTGTAACCTTCCCCAGATTTGTGCTTCGAGACAATCCTGTCTCGGAGGTCTACAGACAATTCCTTTGACTTCATGCTTGGTTTGTACTCTACAATGAACTGTCAACTGTGGTACCGTATATAGACAGGTGTTTGCCTTTCCAAATCAAGTCCAATCAACTGAATTTACCACAGGTGGACTCCAATTAACTTGCAGAAACATCTCAAGGATAATCAGGGGAAACAGGATGCACCTGAGCTCAATTTTGAGCTTCATGGCAAAGGCTGTGAATACTTATGTACAAGTGCTTTCTAAATTTTTTTATTTTTAATAAATTTGCAAAAACCTCAAGTAAACTTTTTTCACGTTATCATTATGGGGTATTGTGTGTAGAATTCTGAGGAAGAAAATGAATTTAATCCATTTTGGAATAAGCCTGTAATATAACAAAATGTGGAAAAAGTGATGCGCTGTGAATACTTTCCGGATGCACTGTATGTGGAACTCAAAACATCCACGTATCCAAAGAGCGACCCTACAAAGACAAAAGGCAGAAGGTGGCATGGCTCTACCTAACTTCCAGTTTTATTACTGGGCAGCAAACATACAAGCTATAAAAACCTGGACACAAATAGATGAACATACACAGGCTTGGTCCGCAATAGAACTAAAATCCTGCAGTACTTCTTTATATTCCCTGCTCTGTGCTCCAATAAATGCAAGTTATCTGCAGTATACTAATAACCCAATTGTGCTTCACTCACTCAGAATATGGAACCAATGTAGAAAGCATTTTAAGATGGAGAATCTTTTATCAGTGGCACCTCTGCAAAAGAACCACCACTTTCAACCTTCGCAAACATATGCAGTTTTTAATATCTGGAAAGAATTTGGGATTAACTTGCTTTAGAGATCTTTATATAGACAACGTCTTTGCATCCTATGAACAATTACAATCTAAATTTAACATTGCAGCTACACATTTCTTTCACTATCTTCAAATTAGGAACTTCGTTAAAAAGAACCTGCCCAATTTTCCTCATCTTGCACCCTCGTCCATGCTGAAAAAAATATTGCTCAATTTCAAGGACTCAGACGCCATCTCTGCAATATATAAAATTATTTAATCGCCCCCCCCCCCCCCTTCAAAGATTCAAGAGGACACTGGGAAAAAGATCTCCTTTATCAGAAAAGGAGTGGAAAATAGCAATGCAGAGAATTCACTTGAGCTCCAAATGCACAAAGCATATTCAAAATTATATTATATTATATTCAACTCAAAATTATATATCGAGCATATCTGTCCCGCCTAAAACTCTCCAAAATATTTCCAGGGCAAGATCAAACCTACGAATGCTGCAGTCAAGTCCCAGCCTCACTGGGTCACATGTTTTAGGCCTGCACCATATTTCCGTCATTCTGGACCAAAATTTTTAATTACCTTTCAGACAGCCTTGGTCTCACAATCCCTTCTAACCCACTAACAGCTGTGTTTGGTGTTCTTTCAGGTGGGTTTAAAGTGGAGAAGGACAAACAAACTGTGATTGCATTCACTACACTTTTGGCATGCAGACTTATTTTGCTAAACTGGAAGAATCCTAACTCTCCTCTTTTAAGTCAGTGGGAAACCAATGTTTTATACTATTTGAAATTGGAAAAAAATCAAATACTCAGTTAGAGGATCTGTACAGATTTTTTTCAAAACATGGCAGGATCTAATCAGTAATATTTTAGAATAAGCTCTTAAAGCACAGAGGAAGCAATTATTTCTGTATTTTTTTTTTCTTCTCCATTCATCTCTTTTGGCTTATCAAACTCATCGATTTAGGTATGTTTACAAGCCTTAAGTTTTACTCCGTTGGCCTTGCTCTCTCTCTCAGGGGTGGGGGTCGATTTGCTCTCAATCCTACTTTTTGTAAAAATTGATTGATTTGTAAGGAATGATTGCAATAAAATTAATAAAATATAATTAAAAAAAAAAAAAAAAAAGGATTTTTCCAGTTGAGCAGTACAAGTCTACGTAACAATAGTGAAGTAAAGGTAATTACAGTTTGTTTGTCCTTCTCCACTATAAGCCCATCTGGGAGTACACCAAACACAGCTGTTAGTGCATAAGGAGAGATTATACCACCAAGGCTGTTTGAAAGTAATTTAAGGATTTTGGTCCAGAATTACATTAATTTGGTGCACGCCCAAAACTTATAGCCCAGTGAGTCTGGAGCTCAATTGCAACATTCACAGGTTGGATCTTGCCCAGGAAAAATTTTGGACAATTTTGAACAAGACAGATGTGCTCGATAAAAGGTTTTAAGTTGAATAATAGTATGCTTTGCGCATATGGAGCTAGAGTAAATTCTGTATATGGCTGCCTTCTAGTCCTTTTCTGAAATGTTGATTAAATTATCCTTTTCCCACTGTACTCTGGGATCTTTAAAAGGGAAGGACTTTAAAATATTTTTATATTTTGCAGAAATCTTGTCTGAGTCTTCAAGACTGATCAGTATTTCTTTCGGAATAGAAGTAGGTGGAAGGTGAGGAAAACTGGGCAGATTTTGTTTAGCAAAGTTGCTGCCCAGTAATAAAATTGAAACGTTAGGTAGGGCCATGCCAACTTCTGCCTTAGGTCTTTATAGGTTTGACCTTTGGATGTGTGGATGTTTTCAATTCCAAATAAATGAGGTTATGATTAAATCTGACTTCTTAACTCTTTCAGGGCTAATGACGACTTTTGTCAAAAGGAGGAGTTGACGATGGTAATCGACTGTCAACTGTGACAAAACCTAGCATTATGTTTTAGTTGGACTCTCATTGCTAGAAGGAAAGTTAGATTCATTGGTTTGACTGAGATTTCCTACGCTCGCGTAAGTAGCAAGGCGCAAACAATGGCAAAAATGGCACTGACATTTGGCGAGAGATCGAAGTAAAATACTCTGTCGACGACGTTTTGCCTATTATTATCTCTGAACTGGACTATGACTTGTCAGATTTTGATACAAATGATTGAAAACAAATGTGAGGTTCCAGCTTCAGCTGATTGATCCCCCAGCTAATCATAGTACTGACAATGTTCGCCAGGGAGGACTGCCACTTAACAATGATAAGAGGTAGAAACCAGATTGCAGTACACTGCGACTGTGTCCCAGCTACGCAAAGACAGCCTGCTGCACCTTCTTGGCAAACTGGCAGCCACAGCATGCAGCAACACACGTTTTATGTTGATTTCTGTGTGAAGCCATTGCTTGGAAAAAATATTCAGCCCTCAAAGAGTTAAAAATGATTTGTTAATGTATATTGGAATGCTTTGAAATAGAAAAAGAAGCTTAGAAAGGATATTCATCTTGACAGTGTTAATTCTTCCAACTAAAGTAAGATGAAGGGTAGACCATCTATTCAAGTCTTGCTTAAGTTTTTCCATGCAGATGGCAAAATGTTGATGACAAAGAGCTTTATGTTCACGTATGATGTTTACCCCTAGGTATAACTGATCTGTGATGATAAAAGGGAAGGTTTCCAATCTAATGTTGTGTGCTAGAGAGTTTACTGCAAGGAGCGCACGTGTCTTCAAATTAATTTTGAGTCCAGAAATCTTTTGAAATTCTGCTATTGCTGTTAGGACTGCAGGCACAGTATTTTGTGGATCTGATATATATATATATATATATATATATATATATATATATATATATATAGTACCATCTTCATATAGTGTTATTTTCTGTTCAGGTCCTTCTCTGGTAATCCCATTTATCTCATAAGCATTTCAAAAGTGAACTGCCAGTGGCTCAATGGCTATTGCAAATAGCAGTGGTGACAGGGGGCATCCTTGTCTAGTACCACGTTTTAGTTTGAAGTAGTCTAAAATAATGTTACTACAACTAAAGCTTCTGAACTGGTGTACAGTAGTTTGATCCATGCACATATTCAGACCAAACTCAAATTTTTCATATGTAGTAAAAAGGTAGCATTCAACCATATCAAATTATTTTTCCGCATCCAACGATAATAATATTTCCCAGGTGTTGGACTTTGTGGTTGAATATATTACAGTAAACAGCCGTTGAAGATTGTGTCAGCCTTTATATCCAGTTTGGTCTGTGATATAACTGAAGGAAACATTTTCTCAATCCTTCTAGCTAGAATTTAGGAGAGTATCTTAACATCATTATTTAGAAGTGAGATTGGTCTGTGTGATTTTCATTGTAATAAATTTTTATTTTTCTTAAGACGGTAGTTTTCTGATCAGTGACAAAGTACAGCTGTTCTTTAGGGCATGAGTTGTTTAAGCAAAACTGATAAAAATCACTTTAAACTCAGATTAAGGCAGGACAGTTCAGTTAAGGTGTGATGTCCCTTTTTGTGCAATATTACCCCCTCCCCATTTAGCATAATAGTAACTATGCAAATAGAGACTTTTTTTTCCAGAAAATGTTCAGAAATTATTTTATAGAAACTGGTTTACTGGATGGATTAGTGCACAAACATTGGAAGTCATGCAGTCAACCACTATGGTAGTAGTTTGCAGCATTTTAATTTAACAAAGTAAAAGTTGTCATTAAATAATGTTAAATATCCGTTAACCTTAATTACTACTGATTTAACAGTAATCTACTTCATCTAAATCAAGTTCAAACAATGTTTAGTAATGTCACAACTGATCTTTAACGTTGCAAAATAAGAGCTTGCGGTGCATGTTCAATCTAAACCTGAAAGACTGCATGTGTTTTTCAATGAATTACTATTTTCTTGTAAATTACCTTTATTACTTTTTTTCAAAAGATGTTGGAAGAAATTTTAACTTCTATAACCCCCAGCTGAATTTTATTGTCACATTAATGCCTTGAAATAAGTTAAGATTTTATGATTTTTATGGGGCTCTACTACTGTATGCCTTATTGTTGCCCATCTTTGCTGGCTAAAACCTATAGTTCTTTAAATGTAAGATTGTCGTACACAGTTACTTCTTCATCAATCTAGGATTCTGACTTGAATTCCAGGCAGTAAATAACTTAAAACACTGTATGTTATGTTACTTAAGTTTGCCCAGGAACTTACTGAAAGTCTAAAGGCTTTGAATTCATATACATTTTTCTTTTCTGGTTACTTGCAGGTGCTGCTGTTTTTTCAAAAGAAGAAAAAGGAAAACAATTCAGCGCCACAAATGACTCTGGAAGCGGACAGACCAAGGGGAGTTGCTTACGCATTCATCTGCTGTCTCGTGAAAACAAAACAAAAAAAAAAATCATCTCTGCAGTGACAAAAGAGGATTTGTAATTAAAGGATTTCTCTTTAGACTTCTTTTTTTTTTTTTTTTTTTTTTTTTTTTTTTTTTTTTTTTTTTTTTTTGATTTCCCAGTCATTAAAAGCTTTGAAGTCATCAGGGTTTTTCCTTTAAAAAGTTAACGATTGGACAGCCACGTGTTGTTTGGCATTTATAACAGTTGCCAACATGAGGAAAAGATGGTTGATTTTTTTTTTCCTTGATATATGTTGAAGTAATACAAGGAAGATTAGAATCAAAACTACTGCAGGTCAGACTCTGATTTCTGGGGAAATGTTCTCCGAGTCTCTTGGATGGAAGATGTAATGATTACCCCTTTCTTTGTAGCTATTTTGTTTCAATTACTGCACTGATTTTTTAATTTATTCTTTTTTATTTTGTTCAGTATTGACAAATGGTACTGTACTTTTCTGTTGTTGTGAAGCATTACTTTTAATTTTTCCTTTCTGATATACAGTTGGTAAAGTCACTGTTGAGAGGTACCTAGCAATGAGTTAACAGTTGTTGAGCCTGGGCCCATTTACTAGGATGGCCTTGGACTCGTTCCTACTTCTGTTGTACCTCGAATGGAGATGCAGTGTAGTAGAAACAGCAGCATGTGCTTGTACAATATTACAAAGTGTTTGTATTATGTAACTTGTGCTTCCTGAAGACTTTTGCAGGGACTGAAAGATACTGTATGTCGGTAAAGTGGAGTGTGCTTTAAACATGGAACTACACAAACAAAAGTGCATTTTAGGGAGTAAAGTTCAGATTTGGAGCAAAAAGGGACGTTGGGATGTACTGATGAATGTATACCTGGAAAACTGGGGTAGTGTTTAGACCAAATGTCTTTTAAAACTGGAGATTTGCCTGTTGCTGGACAACACTGATTACCCTATGTTAGATGACAACTTGGATGTGCCATTAAATGGTGTTAAAATTTGCCTGTACACAATTTGCGCTTTGGTTAATGGTATATCAAGAACACAATGGAATTGAGTCAGATAATACTGCCTTCTGCGTATAATAGGTATAGTACCTGAACTCTACTATTTATCTCTGACACTGCCAGGTAAATGTTTCTAATGACAGTCAGAGGTGTTAAGATAGAGACGAGCCGGGTACTTTATTCCCACAGTCCCTTGAAGTGCCTGCATTATGAACAAACCAGCTCTTCTATGATAAAGGCAATTCATTCCACATTTCATTCTGTGCTTTGACATCGACAATAATGGGAAAGGTGTGCTTGAGTGATTCCAAGTCATCTTTTGCTTTAGATGACAAAGACAATTGGGAGGTGATGCAGAAAATTGCAAGTGACTATGGCCCACAAGCATCTAAAGATTAGTTGTACAATATTAATGATAAATATTGTCATCAAGGACACATGGAAAAGTTAACAGCTGTACATTGTGCCATTATTTAATAATGAAACAATTGATGAGCTGAAGCATTGATGCATGCACACCTTTGGGTTCATTATTGCATTTAGTTTACACTGATCTTTTATTTAATTCGTTACAAAAAAAAATAACTGTGAACAGGCAGCCAAGAAACAACAGATTGGCTGAACTTGGGGGCATATGAGTTGTACAGTTTTTCATGCAATCCAATAGTCCTCGTTTTCTGTAGCAGTCACTTTGACATTTCACTACATTTCTGAAACCTTACATGGGCTTCATTTTCAATCTTGTTGTAAAGTGTTTTATCCCCTGATGAGAACTGTCAAAACATTCTTATGATGTTATTAATTTCTTACATTATAAAACTGACACTGTAAACTCCTACCTTTGGGCTTCAGTAAAGGTTTGGGGATGTTAGGGTGGGTTAATAAACATGTGAAAACCACCTCAGTTACTACAGTATTTGTATTTGACCAAATCTTTCTTTCCTGTTTAATTATTTGTAAATAAGTGCAGTATGAGTTCTAAATTCATGAAACCATACATTAATTCTGTTCACTTTTTTGTAGAGCCCCCCTTTTTTGCCTGTACAGTGTTTATACAATCTGGATTTGTCACAGGTATCAAGGTGTGTGTGTGCGCGTGTGTATAATTAATCTAATTATGGACTATAACCTTCAAAAAAAGAAAAGAAAATCTCTTTGTTTTGCTGCAATGGAGACCAGTGCATATATACTTGCTTTTTAGCAATATCTCCAAGTAATGCTTTTGTATATCCAGGAAGATGTCTTTCTGGAATTACATACTGGTCACAACTGGATAAAGCAGCTAGATTTGGTTAAGGCCAACAATATTGTGCATTCATGGCTTTCCTGTTCATACTAATGAAGTCAACTTTGCCTGACTGTCTAAGTAATGTAAAACATCCCTGTTTAAGAATATGTAACTGAGGAAAAATTAATAAAAGTAGTTTTTTTTAACTGTGTTTTGTTTAATTAAGGAACATTATAATGGTTTTGAAATTTGGACATTCAAAGGCCATGCTTGTGGAAAGTAAGTATTAAGATAACCTTCAACATATAGAACTTCAAATATGAGGGTAAGTCGGAAAGTAAAGGCAATTTAGAAATTACATGGTAACCACAATGAATATAAACTGATGCAGTACAACACGCTTGCAGTGGCTTATGGGTAATTCAAACACACATAGTGTTTATTCTGCCAACAGTCCAGTTGATGGCAGTTTCAAATGAACATGGATGTTTCACTACCTGGTTTCAATATTGTTGAACAATACGCTATAGTTGGATTTCTTTCAGTAGAGGGAGTGAAACCTGCTGAAATTTACTGAAAGACTGTTGCTCAGTACAGAAGTTAAAATGGCACGACTCAAAATGGAGTTTGAGTGGGCAGAAAGTTTTAAAGCAGGAAGAACAAGTATAACTAAGCAAACCTCACACTGGTCAACCATTAACATCACACACACAAGAGCACATTGACAATGCAAATGCATTCATCAGATAGGACCGATGGATTATGTTGTCCGCTGTTGATGCACATTTGGATATCAGCTATGGACCTGCATATGTTACTGTGATTTTCAGCAGATTTCACTCCTTCGGCCCAAAGAAGCCTCATTACAGTACAACGAAGCGTCCATGTTCTCTTGAAATTGGCTTCAACTAGACTAACTACAAGAGTGCAGCGCCCTGTGTGTTTGAAATGCATATCACATCAGCTTGTTTGTTGCAGTTACTGTGTAATTTTCATATTGTGTGTACTTTTTGATTTATCCTCATAAATTCAGAAATGGCGTCTTGCTAGAGCCAGAACATGTGGTAAGGTCCATGGAATCGGAATGGAAGTATGCAGCCATCCACTTTTGTATCTCATAAGAATGACTTATGAATGCTTTGAAATTACTTCTTTTTTTTTTTTTAAACTGACTGATATGTATGAAAACTCCCACAATTGATATACCATTCAACTCGTCTTAAGGTCTAATTATGCAAGATAATGAGCTTTCTGGGGTTCTCCCTAATTTTTAGACCATTCTTGGAACACATTTTTTGCAGGAATTTACAGCCTTATGGTAATGAGTAAATCAATAGTGTTTTCAGCAGAAAAGGACTTGAAGTTGTGCATGCCACATCAGCTGATCCATGGGGTTTACCCGCTAATGGGATTCTAGGGGTAAAAGTTGCTCCTTTTCATAAATGTAAAATTTTAATACAGGCATGTGTAGTATTGTTTTATGTTATTTTAAGGTTGTTAATCATGAATATTTTTTATAAAACATTTCCTCAACATTAACTTCTGCAACTTAAGCATTTGTGAGATTTTATTTGTAATCTCTCTTAATTTTTCGTTGGCAAGAAAAAAAAAATGAGTGGAACAAGTTTGGGGTGTGGTAGTAACTTTTTTTTTTCCTGAAGCGACTGTAATTTAGACCTTGCATTGATCCAAAAGGAAAGAGTGTGCCGTATTATAGATTTTTGTGCAAGATGTGATTGTAAAACATGCTAGATTTCAATATTTGACATTTTTTCCAGGGAAGACTGAATTGGATACAATACATAGTAAATAGCTCTTTGTGCATTTGTTGCATATTTTCATTATTTTCCTTAAAAATTCAATTTTTGTGTTGCAGTTATGCAAGGTAGAGTGCAAGTCCTTTGGCCTCTACACCCAATCATGATAAATCAGTGATGCGGCTTAGCGAGAAAATAAAGATATTAGATAATCTTTGTGCCTGAACGTCAGCAGCCACTTTCTGCTGCGTGTTTGTTGCTGATGGATCAACCGACTGGCTAGAGACCACGAGGCTGCTGATCCCATCATCGATTGCAGCCTCAAGGCTAAACATAAGAGCTTTTCCTTGGGAAAGCAGGTGAGATTAAGTGGTGCATAAAGTTGATGTCGCTGATAGACCATTTTAAGCTGGTGTGTTCTTTAGGATCAACATTTCCATCCTCCCACCCTGCAGGACAGAACATTGGAGAGGCTGAGACCTCGCCAGTGTCTCAGCAACAGCTTAAGTATTTTTTTTATTGAAATTTTGGCACAGAAGTCTATAGAATAACTAGCGAAAAAAAATGTCTATGTACCTTATTTCATGGGTTATTCCATGGTTACTGTTATGAAAAGTTCATATTTTCAAAAACTGTTTCATTATAAAGAATTTCATGAAGAAAATTTGTATTTTGAACAATCTCTAGTAATAATGATTACAGTTTCTGGTGGTTACTGGAACCTATCCCCCTTTTTTCCCCATAGGTTCAACATATTAACATTCGCGTCTTCAACTTTCACATCATTTCTGAAGCATGTAACCCCCTGCAAAAGTTAAGGATTGACTGTATTTGATTCTTTACTGGTGGTCCCTTCTCTGTAACAGCTGTTCCTAGAAGGTTAAAAATAACAAATTTCAAACATAAGCATGTTGGGAATTGTTTTAGACAAGGTCAGTGAGTACAAATGTAATATTTTTTTATTCTTTTCTAGGGATGTACCCCTCTGTGGACCTCGACCACAGCATGAACAATGACAAATTTGTGTTACAATCAAGAATATTTAGAATGTGTGCTTCAATTTCAAGGTTTATATTCCTATATTTAGCACAACTATTGTTTATTATGCTCTTGTCTCTCATGAAGTAAATCATTACATTACAATTCATATGAACACCCAGGATTAGGATGACTTATGCTTATTCAGACATTTTTGTATTTTAAATCAAAACAGGGTTGTAGGGAACTGGAGCCTGTGTTGGTAGCTTTAGGAACAAGGCCAGAGCTGTACTATATGACCAAATGTTTATGGACACCTGACTGTCACACCCGTGTTTGTTTGTTGGATGCCCCATTCCAAACCAGAGGGCATTAATATGGTGTTGGGTCCTCCTTTGTGGCTATAACAGCCTCCTTTCTTCTGGGCAGATGTTCCACATG
>JANRMT010062836.1:14822499-14836160 GCA_026402145.1 Polypterus bichir lapradei
ACAGTTGAAAGTCAGAGGACGTTTCTTTTTTTGCTGAGTATATATAAGTGCTGACCCATTGGCTACGAGGTGAGACACAAAAATAACCGGACTGGGCATAGGGCTTTCCTGGTAAACCATCTGGACGTCTGCCAAACGTGAATCATAGAACTATATCCCCTCCTACACTCCCTCTCAAACCGCCGACTGGCTAGGTTTGTCAGTATTTGCACAACAATCGCTATACGAGTTGCCGCTATAATGTCGGGTGATAAAATCGAATCGCGAATCGACGTGAAATTTCTCACGAAATTTAACAAAACGGCCACAGAAACTTATGAAATGCAATAAGGACCTCAAAAGTGTCTCCATATATATAAGTGCTGACCCATTGGCTATGAGGTGAGACACAAAAATAACCGGACTGGGCTTGGGGCTTTCCTGGAAAACCATCCGGACGTCTACCAAACATGAATCATAGAACTATATCCCCTCCTACACTCCCTCTCAAACCGCCAACCGGCTAGGTATATCCTGTGAATAGCCCAGTCAGTATTTGCACAACAATTGCTATACGAGTTGCCGCTATAATGTTGGGTGATAAAATCGAACCGCAAATCGACATGAAATTTCTCACGAAATTTAACAAAAAGGCCACAAACTTATGAAATGATAAAAACAGTGTACAGTGATAACAGTTTGTCTCACACATAAGCTTGAGTGGCACAAATGTTTCAAGGAAGGACAAGAAAATGTGGAAGACATTCAATGCCCAGGTTGAGAGGGAGGTGGGTGCTTCACCAAGACAACGCACAATGCTTTTCGGTAAAGCAATTTTTGACTGACAAAAACATTCCTGTTCAAGGATCAAGTATTTGAACTTAATACGTGTCGCTATAGTAAAGCAGTGGAGTGATCTG
This sequence comes from Polypterus bichir lapradei, assembly GCA_026402145.1. Lineage (NCBI taxonomy): Eukaryota > Metazoa > Chordata > Cladistia > Polypteriformes > Polypteridae > Polypterus > Polypterus bichir. Next base: position 14,823,399 of record JANRMT010062836.1, read on the forward strand.
AAGAGATAAGTGACATGTGCCTGCCTTGGCTGGTTGAACACCAGTTTTGTGGTTGCATTTTGAATCCTCTGCAGTGGCATGGTGACACATGCCGGTACTCCTGCCAGCAGAGAGTTGTAGTAATCTAGATGTCACAAGACCAAATCCTGGACCAGGAGTTGTGGTGCATATTCTGTCAGATACAGTCTGATCTCTCAGAAATTTTACAGAGACTGAGAGACTTGAGCAGCGTGGTCCCTGAAGGACAGCTTGTCTTCCATCACCATCCAAAGGTGGTATACCAGCTTGGAAGATGTTTACGATAGTTAGCCAAGTTGAGCAGAGATTTGGTGTTAGACAAGCTGGTATAACAAGAAGATCTGTCTGAGAGACATTGATCCTTCATCCAGGTTGCAAAATCAGTGAGCCATATTGAGATTCTAGCTGACACAAGGTGATCCTTTGTGGGGAAACAACAGGTATACAGTAGCTGTATATCAGCATCATCAGTGTGACAACGATAGGAAAAATCTTGGGACTGGATAAAAGGGCCTTGTGAGGAACCTTATAGAGGGAAGAAGAGTGACACCAGGTCGAACAGTGAGATCTGCCCAAGTGTTAGTACTCAAGCCACCTGAATGCATTCCCAGTGATGCCAAGATGAGTGAGGGTGGCAAGGACGATCTAGTGGTTGACCATGTCAAAGGCAGAGGACAGATCTAGCAAGATGAACGCAAATGACATGTTGGTAGCTATGGCCTATTGTAATGTGTTGACAATAATGAGTAAAGCTGTCTCAGCAGAGTGGCCCTTCTTGAATCCTGAGTAATTTGGAAATAGTAGACTGTAAGGTAGAAGAAAAGAAGAGACTTGGTTAGAGATAGCATGTTCCAGTGTTTTGGATAGTAAAGAGAGGAGAGACGCTCTAATTACCTACTTCAGATGTATCAAGACTGGACTTCTTGAGGAGAGGAGTAATAAGGGCCTGTGCTGAGTAAGCTGTTGATGACAAGTGTAAATGCAGAAATGAGCGAGGTAGAGAAAGCCTTGAGGAGTTTTGAGGGATGGTTGGGTGGTTACGTGGACAGGTAGTGGGGTGACTAGAGAGGAGGTTAGAAACATAAGTGGTGGAGAGAGGAGAAGGTTGTGGTGTATTCAGGAGCGAGCGGGCTAGCTGGTGGGGCAGATGAGAATTGACTGCTGATGACAGCCACCTTTTCCTGCGAAAGTCATCAATAGTCAAGGAGGTTGTGGGTGAAAGCAGAGAAGTGCAAAGTATGCAAAGGCCCAAGGATGATGTTGGTTAATGGCCTGCCATTTATTAAGTCAGCCAATTTCTCTGCTCTGTAATGTTATTTAATGGTCAAATGAAAAACAGTAATTATATTATAAATAGGAATGTTTTCAGTATAATTAAATAATAAGCTTGAAATCTTTTGCCAATTGTAAGAAAATGTAATTAAAAAGTAATCACATCATCAACTATTATTTATATATATTATTAAATATATATATACCCCGCTGCCTGCGCTTGGGAAAGCAGATCATAACCTGGTTCTGCTTCAGCCTCACTACAAACCAAGAATGAGGGCGCTACCTACAACCACATGCTCATTCAGGAAGTGGTCCACTAAGGCAGAGCAGGCTCTGAGAGACTGCTTTGGAACTACAGACTGGGATATAGTGCTGGGGTCACATAGTGAGAATATTGAAGAGGTTGTTGACTGCACAACTGATTACATCAACTTCTGTATGGACATTGTAGTTCCAGTAAGAACAGTATGCTGCTATGCTAACAACAAGCCATGGATTACAAGTGACATCAAAGGCCTTTTGAACCAGAAGAAAAGGGCTTTTAAAGACGGTGATCAGCATGAGCTCAAGCGAGTGCAGAAGGAACTCTGAGTCCAGCTCAGGGCAGCGAAAGAGCAGTACAGGAGAAAGCTGGAGCAGAAGTTGCAGAATAACAGCATGAAGGAAGTGTGGGATGGGATGAAGATTATCACTGGCTGCAGCTCGAAGCGGGGTGCCACCATAGAGACAGACGTGGGGAGAGCAAACCAAATGAACAACTTCTTTAATAGGTTTGACCACCCTAACCCACTCTCACCTCGGAGTACTGCATCCTCCAAATATCCTTCCGTTGATACCAGCATAGGTGAGACATCCCCACCCACAATTACAGCAGCCCATGTGAGCAGAGAGCTGAGAAGACTTCGTGCCAGCAAAGCAGCGGGTCCAGATGGTGTATCGCCACGACTGCTGAAGGCCTGTGCGTTGGAACTGGGGAGTCCTCTACAGCGCATCTTCAACCTGAGCCTGGAACAGGGGAGAGTCCCGAGGCTTTGGAAAACATCTTGTATCACCCCAGTCCCAAAGGTATCATGTCCTAGTGGGTGAATGACTTCCGGCTTGTTGCTCTGACGTCACATGTGATGAAGACCATGGAGCAGCTGCTGCTTCACCACCTGAGGCCACAGGTCCACCACGCCCTCGACCCTCTGCAGTTTGCATACCAGGAGAAGGTGGGAGTGGAGGATGCCATTATTTATATGCTACACCGATCCCTCTCCCACTTGGACAGAGGCAGTGGTGCTGTAAGAATTATGTTTTTGGACTTCTCTAGAGCCTTCAACACCATCCAACCTCTGCTCCTTAGAGACAAACTGACTGAGATGAGAGTAGACTCACACCTGGTGGCACGGATCGTGGACTATCCTACTGACAGACCTCAATATGTGCGTCTCGGGAACTGCAGGTCTGACATTGTAGTCAGCAACACAGGAGCGCTGCAGGGGACTGTACTTTCTCCGGTCCTGTTCAGCCTATATACATCGGACTTCCAATACAACTCGGAGTCCTGCCACGTGCAAAAGTTTGCTGATGACACTGCTATTGTGGGCTGCATCAGGAGTGGGCAGGAGGAGGAGTATAGGAAGCTAATCAAAGACTTTGTTAAATGGTGCGACTCAAACCACTTACACCTGAACACCAGCAAGACCAAGGAGCTGGTGGTGAATTTTAGGAGGCCCAGGCCCCTCATGGACCCCGTGATCATCAGAGGTGACTGTGTGCAGATGGTGCAGACCTATAAATACCTGGGAGTGCAGCTGGATGAAAAATTGGACTGGACTACCAATACTGATGCTCTGTGTAAGAAAGGTCAGAGCCGACTATACTTTCTTAGAAAGTTGGCGTCCTTCAACATCTGCATTAAGATGCTGCAGATCTTCTACCAGACAGTTGTGGCGAGTGCCCTCTTCTACGCGGTGGTGTGCTGGGGAGGCAGCATAAAGATGAAGGATGCATCACGCCTGGACAAACTTGTTAAGAAGGCAGGCTCTATTGTAGGAGTAAAGTTGGACAGTTTAACATCGGTGGCAGAGCGACAGGCATTAAGCAAACTCCTGTCAATCATGGAGAATCCACTGCATCCACTGAATAGTGTCATCTCCAGGCAGAGGAGTAGCTTCAGTGACAGACTTTTGTCACTGTCCTGCTCCACTGACAGACTGAGGAGATCGTTCCTCCCCCACACGATGCGACTCTTCAATTCCACCCGGGGGAGTAAATGCTAACATTACTCAAAGTTATTGTCTGCTTTTACATGCATTTTTATTACTATTTAATTTAATATTTTGTATCCGTATACTGCTGCTGGATTATGTGAATTTCCCCTTGGGATTAATAAAGTATCTATCTATCTATCTATCTATCTATCTATCTAATTTCAACATATGTATATGTATGCATTATGAAAAAGAAAAAGTAAATATCAAAGGTGAATTGTAGGAAAATGGCTTTAGGTTTGATTGCCTTTTAAGGCTTTAGATTTATAAGAACTGAAAAAATACATCTTATTTTACTATTATTCACTTCTATATCTATATATTAAATAGAATGCCATTCTGTCTGTCTGTTCCCTATACAGTCTTACACCCTTTGACCAATCTGATTCAGATTTTGAATAGATGCTCTCCAGGACCATATGGACAAGACAGACAACTTTGGACCCCAAAACTTTGACCCTGGGGATCCCAGTATGTTTGTTTTTTCCTCCTGTGTGCTACAGTTTACACACTAGTGCCACCTGCTGGCTCAGAGCAAGTGAAACATCCTAACAGACGGAAGCTAGACAAAATTAGCAGAGTTTAACATTATTTACGACATGTACTACTTCTATTTACTATGATATAAAAAGAAGTATTGTGAGCTTTTGCAGGGAGGTGTTGGGTGATGTTTGATCAAGAGTGGAAATGCATGCAGTGCAACACAAAGGAGAATCAAAGGGTTATTATATATCTTCTTTATTGGTTTTCTTTATAGCTTAAGTACTACAAACCGACCACCTTGAACTAAAAGGATAAGTCAGACATGAAAGCAGTCATTTTTACAACCCAGCAAGAAGTTACCAAATTTCTAGAATCCAAATGGACCAAGAAGAATACATTTCTTAACTCTTGAGAGCACAGATGTTGATAGAGTGGCAGTGTGGATGACAGATGGGACAGCTAGCAATAACTGCAGGGACGCCATTTAAAAAAACAAACACATAAACCTTTGCTTTCATGCCTTAATCCTTTCTACAAATATACCTAGGTAATTCTGAGCACTTCGCCCAGTGTGTGTGTAAATATATAATATATATCCATTATCCAACCCGCTATATCCTAACTTCAGGGTCATGGGGGTCTGCTGGAGCCAATCCCAGCCAACACAGGACGTAATATATTGATAGGTATATTGATATACTAGGGGGGCAAGCCCCCTGGCGCCTTCGGCGGCCAACCCCCAGTTACGCCCATTCTGGTGTTCGTGTTCTGAAGAGGGGGGCTGAATGCACCCCTAGGAGATGCTGTCACTCCTCCAAAATCCCCTCTTAAAAAGTGATACAATGGGAAACAAATAGTTTTTTTTTTTTTTTTTTTTAAACCTCCTCTTTGCTCGGTCACCTGCTGGCTTGTTGCTGCTGCGTGTCGCATGATCTGCATCTCGCACAGCACTTCGAAAATTTAAAAGCCTGTACAGCACCTGTCCTACTCTTTGTTTTTTAATTCCGGCCCTGAGCGTGGTTAAATCTCTTGGCACTCTTGGTTCAGTCTCATCTCACGGGACACAAGTTCTTGATATTTTTTAGTTTATAATTTAAAAACAGAATGAGAATCTGAAAATCTAACAACATCACATTAAAGTTCAATAAATTCTGAAAAGAATAATACCAAACATATATATAACACAAAAATGTCACATAAAATCATTGCACAAAATCGTTGCACTTTTAGGCTTAGGATTTTATAGATATAGACTCTCATCACTTTTTTTTTTATTTATCCACTATTTAATTGAAATGGTTCTTTCATCAAGTTTTTTTCCCTACACACCGCTTGAAAAATATTTTATTTGTCTGTCGGAATCCCTTCCCTATACCTTCTGCTTTGCACCATTGTTTTCAAAGCATCTAAAGGTTCGCTCAGTATTGATTGTTAACATATGAATGTTGGCGACGTTTACGTTCTACAAGCATCTATCTTTAACTCTTCCGTGCACCTCGCACCACTTGCCACATGCTGAAAGCTTTGGGGCACTCGGAGAACAGGATATATAAGCTGTTTACTATATATATATATTCAGTTTACTTCAGAGTTCATACCTCATCAAGTAATATGCAACTGGGAACAGTGACCTCCAGGCCTCAACTTATTCCCAACAACTGTGCTTAGTCTTTAAGTAGTATTAAATTTTTTAATGTTATAGTTTTTATTTTTGAGACACTTTGTGTTTGTTAGTAGTAATGTCACATTGTCTTAAAATATAATTAAAAAACTCTTGTCAGCTTTTTTCAAGAATAAAAATATCATCTTTAAATCATATCCAGTGCAACTTGCATTTGCCATAACTATAAATAAGGTTCAGGAACAGAAGGTCAGGGTAGCAGACATTAACTTGGAAAGTCCTATGGTCAACATTTATACTGTACATTTCTGCACCAGAGGGGGATACCACACATACTGTTTATCACAAAACATTCGATTAATTAGATAGATAGAACTTCATTTGTCCCCAGAAGAAAATTTGGCTTTTTACAGAAGGTATTTAAATAAGTACATAAATAGGTAGATAGATAAATAAATACATATACACACAAACTATGGTCTGAATGCACACTGGAATGAATATAAAGCAAGAATATTCAAAAGAAAGAAAACATCTGACTTGGTAGTCACAGTGAGGCGTCATGTAGACGTATTGCCATTAGTATAAAGGAGCCCCAGTAGCGTTTCTTGACACACTTCTGCTAATAATTCGCTGGCTGAAAGTATTTGGTGTTGTGTCAGAGAGTGGATGTGCAGCATTGTTCATAATGGCAGTCAGTTTTATTTTATCTCTCTCCTTTGCTGCTACCTCCAGGGCGTCCATAGTTGGTCCTATAACTGAGCTTGCCCTTTTAATTAGCTTGTTGATTTGGTGGGCCTCTCTCTTGAAGTGATTTTACCAGTGCAGCATAGAAAATCGCACTGGCCATCACAGAGTTATAGAAGATGTGAAGGATGTCACTTCCCACATTAAAGGAACACAGTCTCCTAAGGAAAAAGAGGCTGCTCTGCCCTTTCTTACAAAGCTCCTCTATTTTCCGAGACCACTCCAACCTGTTATTAATGTGGACCTCAAAGTACATGATGGAGTGGACCACCTCTACATCCACTCCTTGAATAGTGACTGACCATAGAGACTCTTCAATGTTTTGGATGTCTGCAATCAGTTCCTTGGTTTTGCTGATGTTAAGATTCAGCCCTAGTGCTGCTGTTCGCTTCCCAGGTCCTCCCTGCGTGGAGTTTGTATGTTCTCTCCATGTCTGTGTGGGTTTCTTCCAGGTGCTCCAGTTTCCTCCTACAGTCTAAAGACATGCAGGTTAGGTGCATTGGCGATCCCAAATTGTCCCTAGTGTGTGCTTGGTGTGTGTGTGTGTGTGCCCTGCGGTGGGCTGGCACCCTGCCTGGGGTTTGTTCCTGCCTTGCGCCCTGTGCTATCTGGGATTGGCTCCAGCAGACCCCAGTGGCCCTGTGTTAGGGTTTAGCGGGCTGGATAATGGATGGACCCTACTGCAGCCCATAATGACTAGGCTTGCTTGTGGGTTGGCCGCTCTGGGTCGAACCTCCACTTTCTCACTTTATTCATCTGCCAGTCTGGGGCACCCCTAGGTGGAAATCAAGGCTCTGCCTTCACAGGGAGATGGGCACTCTCCTCCGAAAGAGTATAATAAACCCCCTTCACTTCCCCCATCCAGAGCAGCCCAATTCTGTGAGCCCCTCCCGCACACTCCCTGGCCTGCCCAGGCTGTCCAGTTAAGTGTGCCGGGAGCGGAGCCTGTACTGGGTCTCTCCGAACCACGGGACACCCTCTCTGCTTGAAAACTTGGCCACGGTATGCTCCCACCTGGGTACGTTGCAGGTCCTGTCCCCTTCTCTTCCGGGATCCAGCTATCCTGCCAACTACGCCAATGTCAGAAACTCCACACAGAGCCATAGCAAGGTTTGGGGCAGCCACCCGTATATTTGGTATCCTGGCTGCAAAGTCGCAAAACTGTTTACAGCACTGATGTACACAAAACCAAGTCCAAAACAGAACTGAGGGAATAAGGAGAAGGTGGAGGCTTTTAAAGGGGAAGACAGGAAGTGGTCAGAGGGGTTGGGGTCATAAGGGTCTTTAGCCATTGGTTCGAGCCCGGACGTGACATCAAAGGTGCCGGAGCTGACAAGGTGTTCTTCCTTAGGCTCGGACCCGGAAGTGACATCGATAAGGCCAGGTGGAATCTCCTGTGGATGGTCTGCAGGCCAAGAAGAAAAAGAATCAGTGCACTCTGCCACCTCCCGGTTTGACTTGGGATTGCCCTTACTCAAGCCCTTTAGCTCCCTCCCATGCGCACTTGTGTGATAATGTTATATGTTATATATGTCATTTTTCCTTTTCCACATGTGCTAATGTTCTAGAAATAAATAGTTTCAGCAACATGGGGCAGTTTAAGCTAGTAGGCTAATAAGTAAATAACTAGAATAGTAAAAAGAAAGACATATTAAAAAGCAAAAAAGAAAATCATCCATCTTTATTCTGTATTTAGCATTCCCAGTTTGTAATTTCAGGACTGATTAACAAATTAAAAGCAGATGTTGATTGGGCTGAAAACCTGCATCCCCAGGCAGATCCCAGGACTGAATTTAAAAATCAGTTATAGTGGATATATAGGGTGTGATGGGCGGCAACGGTCAGTTCCTGGCCGGGACGTTAACAAAGTGGAAGGACTAGGGAAGAGGGCATTGATGAGGTAATACCTCCCCAGGGACACTAGAGGGTAGCCCTTTTGGGTGGCTGTGGCACCACGGATTCCCCAGGGCATGTTGGGAGCTGGAGTTTGATGAAGGCCTGTTAGCCCTGTAGCCCTGTGGGCTACCTGGGGGGGGAGTTGCAGACCCCTGTAGAGGACCTCCAGTGCACCTGGGAGTGGTTCCAGGTAATACTGATTAGCCACCTGGAGCACTCCCGAGACCTGAATAAGAGGAGCCGCCTCACTCCACTGAGGGGCTAGAGTCGGGAGGAAGGAGCGGACAAAGCCTGAAGAAGAGTGAAGGCAGATGGACTGGTGGCAAGGAAGGGAATGGACTGTATATTGGTGTGGTGTTGGTGGTTTGTGCCCTTTTGATTGTAAATTAACGTGGGTGGTGAGTGAACCTGTGTCCTGCCTGTCTGTGTCGGGGGTTGGGGTGGCAGTACGCCCCCTAGTGGCTTACAAGGGATAAAATGGACTTATATACTGTATGTACACTCATGTCACCCTCTTGCATTTGGTTTTGCTGTGTGCCTAAATACATAAGATACATGCTTTTTAGCATTAATTTGGTATAAACTCTCAAATTTGACCTTGTATCAGAGGTTTAGGCTGGGGTACCAAACTAAAGTTTTATCCAAAGGGTAAAGCAGGGTTAAGGGTGGGAAACTCTGGACTGACGTGGGCCTCAGACTTACAACGGGTTACCAGAACTGTTAAATCTCTATCGCCAGGTGCTAGGCCTGGAGGTCTGGAAGTGTGCCGTGAATCTTAAGGACCCCGAGGCCACCACTGAATCCAGATCTTTTACCCTGTACTTGTGATGACAAGATATCTTTAATCTCATTAGCAAATTTTATTTTCTTCTTGACTTTACAAATCATTTTTTGCAAGTAGCATGCACAAATTAGATTTTCAGGTTTTACACAGCATAGCCACCTTGCTTTATTTGTGTTGTTTGTGAATGGTTCCGTTCCTCTCTTACAGGTATATCTCCACCAGTGTATTTTCAGGATTTAAAATTGTGTCACTTCTTTTGAGGGTTAAGTGACACAAACCTTTTTCATACAATGAAACACACTAACAAGATGATATTAACTGTCTACAGTAAGTACCAGTATGCTGATAAATTATTGTACCATCTTTCCGAATAGCTTCTGAAAAGCAAACCCTTGGACAAATTCACAGGCAGTGCTTTGTCTTCCAGAGCTCATATTCTATTTATGATAATCATGCAGTCTTTATTTAAATGTAGGTGAGAAGGTCTGTTCAGCTGTTCATGTAGAAAATGGGAACATCAAGCTTGCTGAAATGTCCCCCAGTAGATCTGTCAAATGAATAGCATAACCTGAGCTGTGCGGCCCAACACAAACATGTGAGATTGCCTCTTGAGCTCAGTCACTTCCTCACTACACGAGTCTCTTGCAATGTGAACTGATACATTAAGGATGTGCCTCTCTAAAAGGTGCTGGCAATAATGATACTCTTATGCTAAGTGCATGTTGTGCTCAAATGCAAACATAGTCTGTTTTCAATTTATTTAGGTACTCCAAGTATGGGGCATTTATGATTTAAGATTTAGCAGTTCTTAACGGGTTAGTTCATTCCTCTGCAGAAAACATAAATACGTATAAACATAAAATTATTGTTAAAAGTAAATGAACATCATAGGCCAGTGTTTACCAGCCTTTAGCAAATGGCAACCCACTTGAGCTATTAATGAGTTTTAGGCACCCCAAGATATTCATAAACTCCCGATTTTCAAGGACAACTGAAATCACATGTACAATACATGAAAAGGTACACTTTGCCAACACACAAATTTAAATGGAATTGAACTCGGAGTTATTTGAGTACCAGCAAATGCCAATTACAAATCATGTATTATGCTGTGATAAAAGTAGCCTCAATGTACAAGTAAGTCAGGTTTGTCATATCTGTTGATTCATCCAATGCAAGGACACAGGAACAACTCGCTCCTAGCCTCTTAACCAGCTGCACAGACACATTCCTCGTCATGTCCTCAATTCTCCATGTTACTGTTTTGTTCAACAATGACATCAGTTTCATCTGCTCGAAGGCCTTCTCTCTCAACATCACATCCACCATTTATTTGGCAGCATTTAAAATTAAAGTATATGGATTCTTCACCTTATCAATGCATTTGTTTTACCAGATAGCATTCACACACTGCTTAAGCACTGTTAGTTTGTTCACCTGCAAACTTGATAAATTTCTGTTTGCCACCGTCAGCTAGGCCTCAGAAATTCAAGTGGTTTGAACACATAATCGGAATGTTTAGTCTTGAGGTGGTGGCAAATTTGGTCATCTTAAAGACCCTAATTCTCTGCAAAATTGCCTGTATTTCAAGAGTCCATTGTCCTCATCCCAGTGTTTGAAGTATGTTCATTGTATACTGTATAAGAGAGATCAACAATCCATAGGGGTCAACTCCTGCGCCCTTTAAAATTGTATGTATTTTATATTGCTTCACAAGGAGTAAGAAGAAGCCGACAAAATGGGGAGCACTACATGTACCCAATGACTCCTTTAGAATATTTATTGTGGGATATTAGAACAATATAATTACAACAAATATCGACAAACAAAAAATCACAAGTCAGCTAATTTTCTTTTTTTTATAACGTCAACAGGTCTCAATTAAATCAATCAAAGTGTTTTTGAGATTTTGGAATATTTAGATCTTCTATTGTCATATGATTGATATATCGAAATGTCCTTTCTTGGTGGATAACTACTGCCCTAGATGTACTACCCTGCAAAATTTGAGCTTTTTAACTAAACAGAGAATAGTGTTTTTGTTGATGAGTAAGTTAGTGTGCAAGTGAGTCGCACTGCATATATACAGAGTGAGTCAAGATTATGTTAACATTTGAATGGCAGAAACAATTTGTTCGCAAAACATACTTCATATATGCAAGATGATTTACAGGAATGTCTCAACCTGTACGCCACAATCATGTTGAACACACAAAAGCCAATGAGCAACAGTACTTTTCGCAGAGAATAGATGATACCACAGTCTGTGTTCTGTCATTCAGGTCATTGATATCACGAACTTTCCTGCTATACACACGCTCCTTCACCATACCCCAAAACCAGAAATCACAGGATGTCAAATCAGGGGAGTGTGGAGGCCATGGCAATGGTCCACCACTACCTACCCATCGACCTGGAAAGGTGTGGTCGAGATAAAATCCATTAGTGTTAACATAATTTTGACTCACCCTGTATATATATATATACAGTGATCCCTCGCTATATCGCGCTTCGACTTTTGTGGTTTCACTCCATCGCGGATTTTAAATGTAAGCATATCTAAATATATATCACAGACTTTTCGCTGGTTCGCGGATTTCTGCGGACAATGGGTCTTTTAATTTATGGTACATGCTTCCTCAGTTTGTTTGCCCAGTTGATTTCATACAAGGGACGCTATTGGCGGATTGTTGAGAAGCTACCCAATCAGAGCACGTATTACGTATTAAATAAAACTCCTCAATGATATAAGATATGCTTCCCGCGCGGTGCTTCGAAAACTTCAAGGCTCTAACAGCCCGTATTGATTTTTGATTGTTTGCTTTTCTCTGCCTCTCTCTCTCTCTGACATTCTCTGCTCCGGATGGAGGGGGTGTGAGCAGAGGGGCTGTTTGCACAGTGGCTGTTTGCCTAGAGGATAGGGACGCTCCTCTCAAAAATGCTGAAAGACTACCTTCACATTGCTCCCTTTTTCTTGCAGCCGCTTTATCGCGGTGCTTTGCATACTTAAAAGCCCAACAGCTCGTATTGATTTTTGATTGTTTGCTTTTCTCTCTCTGTCTCTCTCTCTCTCTCTGACATTCTCTGCTCCTGACGCACACTCCTTTGAAGAGGAGTCTTTTAATTCTCAGTTCTTTTAATTGTGAGAAAGAACTGTCATCTCTGTCTTGTCATGGAGCACAGTTTAAACTTTTGACTAAAGGGTGTTCTTTCATGTCTAGAGGGCTCTAATAATGTTAAAAAACGTATTTAGAAAATAAAGAGGTTTTCTATGCTCTAACTGCATATATACATATACATATACATATACAGTGGAACCTCGGTAATTTTTAATACATTTTGACTTGATAAACGAGCAATGTCTTGCAATACGAGTAGTATGGATACACTTTGTCTGCTGAGCGTCATGTGATCACAACTGAGCTGATGGTTCTTCTCTCTCTCTCCTTATCTCGCTCGCTCTCCCAGCGCGTCTCTCTCTCCTTATCTCGCTCACACAGCGTGTCTCTCTCTCCCTCATTATCTCGCTCGCTCGCTCTCCCAGTGCGTCTCTCTCTCTCTCCTTATCTCGCTCGCTCGCTCGCCCGCCCAGCGTGTCTCTCTCTCTCTCTCTCTCCTTATCTCGCTCGCTCGTTCGCCCAGTGCGTCTCTCTCTCTCTCTCTCTCTCTCTCTCTCTCTCTCT
>JANRMT010062836.1:14872511-14889607 GCA_026402145.1 Polypterus bichir lapradei
CAACAACACTCATATCAATGAGAAAACAATTACATTAACAATCATGTTACGTTATTTTAAAAATTTTTCCTTTTCTTTTTCATAACTTCTTTTATACACTACTTCTCCGCTGCGAAGCGCAGGTATTCTGCTAGTATATATATAAATGTGTATGTATTGTCACACATGGGCGATTAGGAGGCAGTCAAAGAGCGTAAAGGTGAGTGAAACATCGCGAGATAGAGGGTTGTCACGTGGTACTTACCTGAATCTCTTTTGCTCAACAGAAAACTTGAAGAAAAATAATTCCTCCACTTCAGGATTCCAAAATGGCCGCGACGACGTCACTTCCGGCCCACCATGATGACGTCACTTCCGGCACCATCAATTCACCTCACTTTCGTCCCATCATGATGACGTTGTTTCCGGTTCCTGTTTTCAACGTCACTTCTTGCCAACCATTTCCTGTCCCATAATCCTTTCCTGTATAAAGTCGCCATTTTGAATCCAGAAAACTGTTCATTGTTTTGTTTTTAAGACTTTGAATCACTTTTTCTTTAATTGTCTGGAAGACAATATATGGGGACGGTCCCCAAAACTTTATCTTGTATTGTGGAGTATTCTTTTGGAGAAGAATAATTGTCACAATTGGCGTAGTCGACAAGGATTGTTCTTTGTATATTTAAAGATGTCGGAGGAACAGGACCTTAACACCGTTCTGAACACCATCATGGGTGATATGCAAACCCTAAAAATACAGATGGGTGAGACAAGGACCCAAGTAGCAGAAGCCAACGCTCGTGCTGCTGCAGGTGTAAAGACGGAGGTCACTCGGCCACCACCTATTGCTATTGCTACACTAACGGAATCGGACGACATCGAGACATACTTTTTGATCTTTGAGCGTACCGCTAAGCGGAACGCATGGCCGAGGTCGGAATGGGCGTACATACTGGCTCCCTACCTGAAGGGAACGGCGCAGAGAGCCTATTATGATCTAACTGAGGAGCAGGCAGCTGATTATGACGCTCTAAAAAAGGAGGTCTTCAAGCGCTACGGCGTATCTCCGGAACAGCAGGCGAGAGAATGGAGGGAGTGGCAGTTTGATCCCGAGAGACCGATAAGAACCCAGGGCTTTGAAGCCTGGGGAAAAGTATGTCGCTGGCTACGGCCCGACATTAATAATTCACATAAAATGGCCGCGCTACTAGCGTGTGAAACTTTTGTGCATGCCCTCCCTGACCATATCGCCCAGCAAGTACGGAAACATAATTTTGAGGACATGGACTCCTTAATCCAGATGACTGAGCGTCACTGGGCGGCTTGCAAATCAGGGAAATCAGAACGGTTCTCCCGCCGAACCCAACAGACACGTGGGGCAACTCCTGAGCCCACCCGACAAGCTCCCAAGCCTGCCGTCCGTAAACGGGACAGAGGTGCTAGTCTTCCCCGCTGTTTCAAGTGTGGGGAGATTGGACATCTGTCCCCCAACTGTACCATCGAGCCCATGGATTGCTCATTAGTTAAGGGAGAAAGGTATTGTGCCACTGTGACTAATCCTTTATCTCTTCCATATACAGGTGCAGTTATTATAAATGGCAGGAAGGTAAGAGCAATGTTTAATTCCGGGAGTAACATTTCCATTGTTGCCACCCGTTTTGTTTTACCGCAACAGTGGACTAGGATAAAAACTAGTCTAAAATGTATTCATGGGGATATCCGGTATTATAAAACGGCCAAATGTGTGATATCGGTAAATCATCACCTAACGACCATGACCATGGCTGTATTACCGGATCCTCCTTTTCCAGTTATATTGGGTAGAGACTGGAATAAAATTACCAGCGGTAATAACGTAACTGTACCTAAGAAACATTTAGGCTTAGTAATGGAGAATACTGCTCCGACTGCCTCCACGCCATGTCCCACAGTAGCACGGACCCATACGGGTACCCAATGTGAAGAAATTGATGTCCCATCGACCTCTGCGGGAACTAGTGCAGTTAACGCAGAAGACGTGGAGACAGAAACCACACCCCTTAAGGTCGCGCAAGACCCTATACAAGATTTAACTGCCCAATTTCTATTAACACCATCGTCTTTTAAAAGGGAACAATGGAACGATGATTCCTTAAAAAATATTAGGAATGCAGTAGTATCTACCGAGGGTTATACAACCCTGGATCCCATGCCACCGATGCCGTTCTTTGTACTTAAAAACGAATTATTATATAGAGTGGCAGAACACGAGGGAGAAGTGCGAACGTTGTTGTTAATTCCACGCACTTTTCGGCGAAAGGTGTGTGAATTAGCACACGCTCACCTTCTAGGAGCCCACTTAGGCTCCGAAAAAACGTTAGAGAGAATAAAGCTCCGATTCTATTGGCCGGGAATTAACGAGGAGGTCCGGCGATTTTGCGCTTCCTGTCCGGAGTGTCAACTTCGCCAGATTCCTAGAAGGACGCGAGCTCCTCTCGTTCCCCTTCCCCTTATTGATATCCCTTTTGAACGAGTCGGTATCGATCTCGTAGGACCATTGGAACCCTCGTTAAAAGGATTTAAATATATTTTGGTGCTAGTAGATTATGCCACTCGCTTTCCGGAAGCTGTCTCATTGCGCTCAGCTAATACTAAACACATCGCACGGGAGTTAGTAGGGATATTCGCTCGTGTTGGGATTCCCAAAGAGGTTTTAACGGACCAAGGGACTCCTTTCACTTCGGAGACGTTCAGGGAAGTAGCCAAATTACTCCGAATAAAACATCTGAAAACGTCTGTCTATCATCCCCAAACTGACGGGTTGGTGGAGCGTTTCAATCAAACTTTGAAACAGATGTTGTGCAAGGTAGTTAACGAGGATGGAAGAAACTGGGATCAGTTGCTTCCTCTCGTTTTGTTTGCTTATCAGGAAGTACCTCAGACCTCTACTGGTTTCTCTCCCTTTGAATTATTGTATGGAAGACAACCCAGAGGGCTTTTGGATATGTTAAAAGAAGGATGGGAAGAGGAGGTCCTCCCAACTTCAAATATTCTTGAATATATCGCGCAATTACGCGATAGACTAGAGAAAATCAGACCTATTCTAAAAGAAAATTTGGAAAAGGCACAAGCAGCGCAGTCCCGTTATTATAATCGAAACACCACCATTCGGGAATTTGTCCCGGGTGATCGTGTGATGGTACTCGTCCCAACTTCTCATTCAAAGTTGTTAGCACATTGGCAAGGCCCTTATGAAATTAAAGAAAGAAAAGGTCTCGTTGATTATTTGGTTAAACAACCTAATCGGCGACCTACTGAACGAGTATATCATATTAATTTGCTGAAACCATGGAAGGACAGGGAACCTGATCCCTTGTCCAATCAGCCTCGTTCTCTTTTTATGTCATGTGCCCATCTTAATTTTGGTCCCGATTTGACATCCAAACAACGACAAGATCTCGAGAAGGCTATCTTGTCTGTCCCTAAAGTTGTGGACGAAATACCGGGACGTACTGCGTTGATTGTTCACGATATTATTACTAACCCTGGAGTGATTGTCAGAGAGAGACCTTATAGGCTCCCGGAGGCAAAGAAAGCGGAAGTAGAGTTGAAAATTAGACGAATGCTAGAATTAGGGGTTATTGAGGAAAGTCATAGCCCTTGGTCTAGTCCAATTGTCTTAGTTTCTAAACCTGATGGGTCATGGAGGTTTTGTAATGACTTTCGACGACTTAATCAGGTCTCTAAATTTGATGCATACCCCATGCCGCGGGTGGATGATTTACTTGATCGGTTGGGGAGTGCTTAATTCCTAACTACTCTTGACATGACGAAAGGGTATTGGCAAATTCCCTTAGCAGACTCCGCCAAAGAAAAAAACGCTTTTAGTACACCCAGTGGACATTGGCAATACAAGGTCCTTCCTTTTGGCTTGCACGGGGCACCAGCTACCTTCCAACGTCTGGTAGACACACTGCTAAGGCCCCACAATTCATATAGTGCTGCCTACTTAGATGATGTGGTAATTTATTCCAGCACGTGGAAGGATCATGTATGGCAGGTTAAAACAATACTCGCCACGCTAGCGTCTGCTGGTCTTCGAATTAATCCGAAGAAATGTTTTTTTGGATTAAAAGAAGCAAAATATTTGGGCTACCTAGTAGGAGGGGGTGTTGTTAAACCACAATGTTCCAAAATTGATGCCATTCTAAATTGGCCCCGTCCGATGAATAAGCGGCAGGTACAAGCATTTTTGGGATTGGCAGGTTACTATCGTCGTTTTGTACTGCATTTCTCAGAAGTTGCTGCGCCCTTATCTAATTTAACAAGGAAACGAGCACCTTTAAAAGTGGTATGGGATATTTCGGTTGAGAAAGCATTCAGTGACTTAAAATTGGCCCTTACTGCAGCACCTGTTTTAAGATCTCCTGATTTTTCTGTTCCTTTCATCCTCCAGACCGACGCATCGGCCACAGGTTTGGGTGCCGTGCTGAGCCAATGCGTTGATGGTGCTGAACACCCTGTTATGTACCTGAGCCGGAAACTGCTGGACCGGGAGACCAAGTATGCTGCGGTGGAGCGAGAAGCCTTGGCGATTAAGTGGGCTGTCACGTCTTTGAGGTACTACCTACTGGGGCGTGAGTTTACTCTGGTGACGGATCATGCTGCTTTACAGTGGATGTCCCTTCATCGGGAGTCTAACCCTCGCATTACTAGGTGGTTTTTAAATCTTCAGCCTTATCGTTTCAGTGTCATTTATCATAAAGGTTCCTTGCAGGCCAACGCAGATGCTCTCTCTCGTGTCCACGACCTCTCGGTGCAGGTCGCCCGACCCAAGGGGTCTGGGCTGAGGGGGGGGGTCATGTCACACATGGGCGATTAGGAGACAGTCAAAGAGCCTAAAGGTGAGTGAAACATCACGAGATAGAGGGTTGTCACGTGGTACTTACCTGAATCTCTTTTGCTCAACAGAAAACTTGAAGAAAAATAATTCCTCCACTTCAGGATTCCAAAATGGCCACGACGACGTCACTTCCGGCCCACCATGATGACGTCACTTCCGGCTCCATCAATTCACCTCACTTCCGTCCCATCATGATGACGTTGTTTCCGGTTCCTGTTTTCAACGTCACTTCTTGCCAACCATTTCCTGTCCCATAATCCTTTCCTGTATAAAGTCGCCATTTTGAATCCAGAAAACTGTTCATTGTTTTGTTTTTAAGACTTTGAATCACTTTTTCTTTAATTGTCTGGAAGACAATATATGGGGACGGTCCCCAAAACTTTATCTTGTATTGTGGAGTATTCTTTTGGAGAAGAATAATTGTCACAATTGGCGTAGTCGACAAGGATTGTTCTTTGTATATTTAAAGATGTCGGAGGAACAGGACCTTAACACCGTTCTGAACACCATCATGGGTGATATGCAAACCCTAAAAATACAGATGGGTGAGACAAGGACCCAAGTAGCAGAAGCCAACGCTCGTGCTGCTGCAGGTGTAAAGACGGAGGTCACTCGGCCACCACCTATTGCTATTGCTACACTAACGGAATCGGACGACATCGAGACATACTTTTTGATCTTTGAGCGTACCGCTAAGCGGAACGCATGGCCGAGGTCGGAATGGGCGTACATACTGGCTCCCTACCTGAAGGGAACGGCGCAGAGAGCCTATTATGATCTAACTGAGGAGCAGGCAGCTGATTATGACGCTCTAAAAAAGGAGGTCTTCAAGCGCTACGGCGTATCTCCGGAACAGCAGGCGAGAGAATGGAGGGAGTGGCAGTTTGATCCCGAGAGACCGATAAGAACCCAGGGCTTTGAAGCCTGGGGAAAAGTATGTCGCTGGCTACGGCCCGACATTAATAATTCACATAAAATGGCCGCGCTACTAGCGTGTGAAACTTTTGTGCATGCCCTCCCTGACCATATCGCCCAGCAAGTACGGAAACATAATTTTGAGGACATGGACTCCTTAATCCAGATGACTGAGCGTCACTGGGCGGCTTGCAAATCAGGGAAATCAGAACGGTTCTCCCGCCGAACCCAACAGACACGTGGGGCAACTCCTGAGCCCACCCGACAAGCTCCCAAGCCTGCCGTCCGTAAACGGGACAGAGGTGCTAGTCTTCCCCGCTGTTTCAAGTGTGGGGAGATTGGACATCTGTCCCCCAACTGTACCATCGAGCCCATGGATTGCTCATTAGTTAAGGGAGAAAGGTATTGTGCCACTGTGACTAATCCTTTATCTCTTCCATATACAGGTGCAGTTATTATAAATGGCAGGAAGGTAAGAGCAATGTTTAATTCCGGGAGTAACATTTCCATTGTTGCCACCCGTTTTGTTTTACCGCAACAGTGGACTAGGATAAAAACTAGTCTAAAATGTATTCATGGGGATATCCGGTATTATAAAACGGCCAAATGTGTGATATCGGTAAATCATCACCTAACGACCATGACCATGGCTGTATTACCGGATCCTCCTTTTCCAGTTATATTGGGTAGAGACTGGAATAAAATTACCAGCGGTAATAACGTAACTGTACCTAAGAAACATTTAGGCTTAGTAATGGAGAATACTGCTCCGACTGCCTCCACGCCATGTCCCACAGTAGCACGGACCCATACGGGTACCCAATGTGAAGAAATTGATGTCCCATCGACCTCTGCGGGAACTAGTGCAGTTAACGCAGAAGACGTGGAGACAGAAACCACACCCCTTAAGGTCGCGCAAGACCCTATACAAGATTTAACTGCCCAATTTCTATTAACACCATCGTCTTTTAAAAGGGAACAATGGAACGATGATTCCTTAAAAAATATTAGGAATGCAGTAGTATCTACCGAGGGTTATACAACCCTGGATCCCATGCCACCGATGCCGTTCTTTGTACTTAAAAACGAATTATTATATAGAGTGGCAGAACACGAGGGAGAAGTGCGAACGTTGTTGTTAATTCCACGCACTTTTCGGCGAAAGGTGTGTGAATTAGCACACGCTCACCTTCTAGGAGCCCACTTAGGCTCCGAAAAAACGTTAGAGAGAATAAAGCTCCGATTCTATTGGCCGGGAATTAACGAGGAGGTCCGGCGATTTTGCGCTTCCTGTCCGGAGTGTCAACTTCGCCAGATTCCTAGAAGGACGCGAGCTCCTCTCGTTCCCCTTCCCCTTATTGATATCCCTTTTGAACGAGTCGGTATCGATCTCGTAGGACCATTGGAACCCTCGTTAAAAGGATTTAAATATATTTTGGTGCTAGTAGATTATGCCACTCGCTTTCCGGAAGCTGTCTCATTGCGCTCAGCTAATACTAAACACATCGCACGGGAGTTAGTAGGGATATTCGCTCGTGTTGGGATTCCCAAAGAGGTTTTAACGGACCAAGGGACTCCTTTCACTTCGGAGACGTTCAGGGAAGTAGCCAAATTACTCCGAATAAAACATCTGAAAACGTCTGTCTATCATCCCCAAACTGACGGGTTGGTGGAGCGTTTCAATCAAACTTTGAAACAGATGTTGTGCAAGGTAGTTAACGAGGATGGAAGAAACTGGGATCAGTTGCTTCCTCTCGTTTTGTTTGCTTATCAGGAAGTACCTCAGACCTCTACTGGTTTCTCTCCCTTTGAATTATTGTATGGAAGACAACCCAGAGGGCTTTTGGATATGTTAAAAGAAGGATGGGAAGAGGAGGTCCTCCCAACTTCAAATATTCTTGAATATATCGCGCAATTACGCGATAGACTAGAGAAAATCAGACCTATTCTAAAAGAAAATTTGGAAAAGGCACAAGCAGCGCAGTCCCGTTATTATAATCGAAACACCACCATTCGGGAATTTGTCCCGGGTGATCGTGTGATGGTACTCGTCCCAACTTCTCATTCAAAGTTGTTAGCACATTGGCAAGGCCCTTATGAAATTAAAGAAAGAAAAGGTCTCGTTGATTATTTGGTTAAACAACCTAATCGGCGACCTACTGAACGAGTATATCATATTAATTTGCTGAAACCATGGAAGGACAGGGAACCTGATCCCTTGTCCAATCAGCCTCGTTCTCTTTTTATGTCATGTGCCCATCTTAATTTTGGTCCCGATTTGACATCCAAACAACGACAAGATCTCGAGAAGGCTATCTTGTCTGTCCCTAAAGTTGTGGACGAAATACCGGGACGTACTGCGTTGATTGTTCACGATATTATTACTAACCCTGGAGTGATTGTCAGAGAGAGACCTTATAGGCTCCCGGAGGCAAAGAAAGCGGAAGTAGAGTTGAAAATTAGACGAATGCTAGAATTAGGGGTTATTGAGGAAAGTCATAGCCCTTGGTCTAGTCCAATTGTCTTAGTTTCTAAACCTGATGGGTCATGGAGGTTTTGTAATGACTTTCGACGACTTAATCAGGTCTCTAAATTTGATGCATACCCCATGCCGCGGGTGGATGATTTACTTGATCGGTTGGGGAGTGCTTAATTCCTAACTACTCTTGACATGACGAAAGGGTATTGGCAAATTCCCTTAGCAGACTCCGCCAAAGAAAAAAACGCTTTTAGTACACCCAGTGGACATTGGCAATACAAGGTCCTTCCTTTTGGCTTGCACGGGGCACCAGCTACCTTCCAACGTCTGGTAGACACACTGCTAAGGCCCCACAATTCATATAGTGCTGCCTACTTAGATGATGTGGTAATTTATTCCAGCACGTGGAAGGATCATGTATGGCAGGTTAAAACAATACTCGCCACGCTAGCGTCTGCTGGTCTTCGAATTAATCCGAAGAAATGTTTTTTTGGATTAAAAGAAGCAAAATATTTGGGCTACCTAGTAGGAGGGGGTGTTGTTAAACCACAATGTTCCAAAATTGATGCCATTCTAAATTGGCCCCGTCCGATGAATAAGCGGCAGGTACAAGCATTTTTGGGATTGGCAGGTTACTATCGTCGTTTTGTACTGCATTTCTCAGAAGTTGCTGCGCCCTTATCTAATTTAACAAGGAAACGAGCACCTTTAAAAGTGGTATGGGATATTTCGGTTGAGAAAGCATTCAGTGACTTAAAATTGGCCCTTACTGCAGCACCTGTTTTAAGATCTCCTGATTTTTCTGTTCCTTTCATCCTCCAGACCGACGCATCGGCCACAGGTTTGGGTGCCGTGCTGAGCCAATGCGTTGATGGTGCTGAACACCCTGTTATGTACCTGAGCCGGAAACTGCTGGACCGGGAGACCAAGTATGCTGCGGTGGAGCGAGAAGCCTTGGCGATTAAGTGGGCTGTCACGTCTTTGAGGTACTACCTACTGGGGCGTGAGTTTACTCTGGTGACGGATCATGCTGCTTTACAGTGGATGTCCCTTCATCGGGAGTCTAACCCTCGCATTACTAGGTGGTTTTTAAATCTTCAGCCTTATCGTTTCAGTGTCATTTATCATAAAGGTTCCTTGCAGGCCAACGCAGATGCTCTCTCTCGTGTCCACGACCTCTCGGTGCAGGTCGCCCGACCCAAGGGGTCTGGGCTGAGGGGGGGGGTCATGTCACACATGGGCGATTAGGAGACAGTCAAAGAGCCTAAAGGTGAGTGAAACATCACGAGATAGAGGGTTGTCACGTGGTACTTACCTGAATCTCTTTTGCTCAACAGAAAACTTGAAGAAAAATAATTCCTCCACTTCAGGATTCCAAAATGGCCACGACGACGTCACTTCCGGCCCACCATGATGACGTCACTTCCGGCTCCATCAATTCACCTCACTTCCGTCCCATCATGATGACGTTGTTTCCGGTTCCTGTTTTCAACGTCACTTCTTGCCAACCATTTCCTGTCCCATAATCCTTTCCTGTATAAAGTCGCCATTTTGAATCCAGAAAACTGTTCATTGTTTTGTTTTTGAGACTTTGAATCACTTTTTCTTTAATTGTCTGGAAGACAATATATGGGGACGGTCCCCAAAACTTTATCTTGTATTGTGGAGTATTCTTTTGGAGAAGAATAATTGTCACAGTGTATATGTGTATATATATATATGTATATATGTATATATATATATATATATGTATATATATATGTGTATATATATATATATATATGTATATATATATGTGTATAGTACTAGGGTGTTGTACCGTGTTTACATTACATCTTGCCTGAAGAAGGGGCCTGAGTTGCCTCGAAAGCTTGCATATTGTAATCTTTTTAGTTAGCCAATAAAAGGTGTCATTTTGCTTGGCTCTTCTCTATATGTGTATATATATATATGTATGTAGTGTTGGACAGGCAGGCTCCTTACCTGGCTGGGATGACTATGTAGTGGAAGGGCTGTGGAGAGAATAAGCACAGGGCACTACCTTCCTTGGAGCGCTAGGCAGCAGCCCTCCTGGGTTGCTGCAGCACCATAGATTCCCAGAGGGCTTCATGGGAGTTGGAGTGTGGCACAGCCCTGTTGGCTTCCGTGGATACTGCTAAAGGGAGCTGCAGGGGCTGCAGAGCCCTACTACACTGGGCTTCCAACTTACCCAAAAATTCTTCCAGACCACACTAACAGGCCAATGGAAGTGCTCCCTGGTGTAGGATAAAATGAGCCATCTGCCACTGCTCCAGGAGCCAGAGTCGGGAGAAAGGTGACAAAGCTTGCTGGAGGAAGAGTGGATGCGGATAGAGACCGAGGAAGAAGAGAGAAAAGGAAGAAAAAGACAAAGGGTTGCAGAATGTGCTACTTTGTGCTTTGTGACTGTGCTTTATTGTTACTGTGCTATGGGAAATGATTGACCAGCATTTCCAACAAAATAAAGCCTGTGTGCTGTTTTAAACTTGTGCCTTTCATCTGTCTGTGTTGGGATTGTATGACTGGTGTGCCTCTTGCAAGTCACATATATAAAATGTATGTATACTGTATGTGTGTGTTAGAATGTGTCCTTTTGCTTCATATATTCATATACAGTAATTCACAGTAACCTTATCTGTAGTAAGTGAACCTGATTTAAAAGAAATTGTTTCTAAATTTGCAAAGATGAATTTAAGAAAAAAAAGTAGTTTTGAATTTCAGGTATTTGCATTTTTATAACTGTAAAGAACTTTCATTCAATGTATTATTATTGATATTGTTTATTTTTAATGTAATGTTTGTAAAATGAAACTACCGTCAAGGAATTAATCTATTTATTATTATGTTGTTACATTAACATATTAATATTTTTTGTTTATATATTTTCTAAATGCAATATACTCAATTCTAAAATGCTATATAGTACTTATTTTCGCCTAATATCACAACTAATTTTCTTTGGCATCATTTACAGAGAATTCTTAAATTCATTAAAACAAATTTATACCTACAGTATATTCCATGTAAAATGCACACATACCATATGTAAATATGAATATATAAATCAGTTCATAATCCTGTTAAATTACCAGATTACAAACAAAATGTAATACAATCATAGAGTTAAATAACAATAATCCTACATTTATAAGAACAAAAGAAATCTGACAAAGGACTGGAGATGATTCCGTCCATGAAGCTTGTTTATTTAGTTAATAGCTATGCTGTCCCAATATTTCATCTAGGTATTTCTTAAAGGATGTGAAGATTTCTGCTTCGACTACATGTCTTGGCAGCTTGTTCCAGATTCCCACAAATTCAGCAGGATCTAATTTATCAACGCCTCTAAGGATTTTGAAGACTTGAATTAGATCCTTGCGCAGTCTCCTCTGCTCAGGTTTAATTCTCCGAATCTGTCAGAGTAGGACATGTCCACAAATCCTGGGGTGAATTTGGTTGCTCTCCTGTGTACAGCTTCAAGTGCTGCTATGTCTTTTGTAGCATGGTGACCAGAATTGCACACAATACTTCAGATGCAATCTCACTAGTGGATTATATAGTCCAAGCATAACATCCCTCAATTTATATTCAAAAGTTTTTATGATACAACCATTTTACTTGTGCATGAATAAACACATTATATTTGTGTTTTAAATCACTTTTACACATTGCTTAGATGAAGAAAAGGTGTCAACATGAATCCCTAAATCCTTTTTAGAAGTTGCTTGCTGTATGGCAGTGTCTCCCATCTTGTATTTATAATTGATGTTCCTTTTGCCCATGCGTAGCACTTTTCACTCTTATACATTAAACTGCATTTTCCAAGTGTTCGCCCAGCTCTGAAGCTTGTCCAGGTCTTTTGGAATTCCAACTTGAGATCCAGTTTTGTAGGTTACCTCTGATGCCTACAGCTTCTAGTTTCAGAATTAATCTTCAGTGTGGAACCATATCATAGGCTTTTTGAAAGTCTAAGTAAATTGTGTCATTTATAAAACACTACAGGTTGTCCCAAGTGTGGTTGAATTCAAAAGTGAAATATTCTTTACCTGTTGAAAACCAACAATCCATTGTCAGGTTTTTGCAGGCACCCCTCACACTTTGCCTAGGTAGTTGAAAGGAACGGGAGTAAAACAAATCAAGCACATTGGTTAGCAGGTTAAAGCTGGAACACCAAATCATTTCAGCAATGCTAAACCTAGATGAGGTCCACTGGGGAGGAGCCACTAGCCACAAATAAAAAGGGGCGGGGCAGCAGTATAATAAGACCCCCATTAAAAATGACTCTTGCAAATAATACTGTTCAGATCATTACATTTCTATTGGTAACATTTAACTTTTTTAATATCATTGAGCAAAGAAATGCTACAATAATATGTCATCGTAAACACAAGATGTATTTAAAAATTGTATTTATATCTATTTATGATTGTAATTTTTTCAACAATAATTATGAAACCCACCTGCAATACCGCTTCAGCCCATGGGATAGAAAGCACCATCAAGGTGACATATTGTAGGCTATTCCTTCAGGAGATTGAGAGCTACTGTATGCTGCAGTGTGAGT
This sequence comes from Polypterus bichir lapradei, assembly GCA_026402145.1. Lineage (NCBI taxonomy): Eukaryota > Metazoa > Chordata > Cladistia > Polypteriformes > Polypteridae > Polypterus > Polypterus bichir. The sequence goes on from JANRMT010062836.1 coordinate 14,885,349, forward strand.
ATTATGATGAGGTTGATGAGAGACCAGTTCTTAGTGAAAAAATGATTTGTGTCATGCCACTACATGATCAGCCCTGCCCAAAATGGATCTTCACCACTTCTTTGGTCGTAATGATTAACGCACTTTGAGAGTGAGGCCCTTTGGTGCTACACATGTGCTACACGTAAGATACGCATCTTTGCCAGTTGTTAGCAGATTACTTCACTGGGGTTCAAGGATAAGCAAGATACATTTCTTAACCATAGCATAATGTTCACACAATACGAAACATTCTGGGTAATCCACGGCCAAAGCATTACCAGTGTGCGCACTTACACAGAATTAAAATTTGGTTTCTTGCAGAGGCGGAAATCACATTTTATGTACCAGTCAAGAGCTTTGTTCTTTCAGTTTCCTGCAACCTTCCTTTCTTTAGGAGAAATCCACACCTCAACGTCTCCCAACCCAGGGATAAAACAAGTTATTTTATTGTTATCCAACTTCTTTTTGGCCAAAAACTTCATCCGCAGTACCTCTAGGAAACCAACAATTTCCTCTCTTCATTCACATCCTTCTCAACACTCTAAAACCTTCTATTATCAACTTAGAACTGAAGAGACTAGAGAGATAGATAGATAGATAGATAGATTAGCATATGCAAGTAAGGATTTAACTTTACTCTATACATGTGACAATAATGACCCTATAAACTTATAAATAAACAATGAATAAGGATTTTATCACTTACAGAAATATAGTTGCTACAATCAAAATGAATTGCTGCCATGAAAGCAGAACAGATGTTAATGCCTGTAGAAAAAAACCCTCAAAATAAAATAGCACCCAAGTGGTGTCATATTGATAACAATTTACAAAGTAAGAAGTAATGAATTCCAAGGGAGCAGTAAAGACACAAAATAAGTTCTAATGTTTCAAAAATGTGTTTATGTGACAATATATACTGTACACTGTATATCCGAGGTAATGGCATGACAGGTACAACTTTTTTAGTCTGTACGCTGTTAATATTTTGGGACACATTGAGAATGAAGTTCATATCTCACCATCTGAGGAGGAGTAGTTTCTTCTTTTGGATTCAACAAAACTTTTTTCTTAATATAAGATTATTATTTTTAGGCTTTGTTTTTGTCATCCATTCTGTTGGATGGACTGTAATTTCTATGATGTTTAGTGCAATTTATGCAAAAGTGCAGTTATGGTCTATAAACATACTGGCTTAATAATCCTGGATATCATTTGTAAAATGGTTTTATTTTAGCAAGATGACTAAGTATAGTAAATAGATTTCTAATCAGATGTTACATTTAATTTCACATGTAATTTAATTTTGGGCTGCTGTTCTGTCGGTTTTTACCTTTATTATGTTGCTGGCTTCTTTTCCAGTCAGGTTCTGGTTGCATATAAGCAGACCCCATCTTTACATCTTCTGTGGGTTTCTTATCAATCCCAACAACCTACTAGTCAACTAAAATCACGCCTCCTGGGATCTTCATTGCATACTGTAGTTCTGCCTGCCAGTTAGGTCATTTTGATGAAGTGTATGCAACAAACGTTTGCTAATTCTGTTTCCATTCAAACATTAATGAAAGTGCTTGTGTTCCAACTGAATAAAAGATTTGGAAAAATAATGTTAATGTAAGATCCTAACCAAAAATCCACTAAAGCAATTATTACAGTGGCACTATGGAATGATTAGTAGTGTAACTGGGTGTAAGGGATGGACGGAAATTTAAAAGGACACTATAATATGTTTATTCTTTCACTCATTGATATGATATTAAATATTTCATCTTTGATACATTTTTCTAAATCGTGATAATTAGTATTAATTTTAAATAGCCTCTGAATGTTCAAAATGGCATATTAATGATAATAAAAAAAGCTGAAACATATACTATGACCAGTGTACTGCATGATTACATGCACCGTTTTCACAGCCTTGTAATTGCCAGCGCAGAAGATGATACAAACTAGTGGCAGAAAGAAATGTTTTGACAGGTTCCTTCATCATTTCTAAATATTCTCATATTTCTCATTCTCTGTCAGTTTCTCTGTTACGTTTGGGCTATTTGTCATGCTCATAATGCTGGTCGAGTATTCAAGGAATGCCATCTGCTCAGCATAATAGTGTGTGAAGCAGTCTTCTTCTAGTTCAGAGGGCAGACAGCAACCCTCACTTTGCATTGCCAGTCACAAAGTGCTAAAAGTGCAGATTCTGGTGGGTGGCTAGGGTGAACACCAGGAAAGAAGCCATGGAAAAAGTAAATGTCAGGATTAGGAGAGTAATATATAGTAAAATGAAAACAGCAGCAGATTCACAGAGGCAACACAGCACTAAATATGAACATCAAACTCAAAAAGGACAGGAAAACCCAATGCTCAAGGACTAACTAAGGGGCTTACTTCTCTTAGTTTCACCAAGCAACCCAACATATGACAAGTGCATGTAAAAGGAGGGATGAAGGGCAGAACAATACTTGACATGTACTTCTGCATCTCTCTCACTTTCTCTCTCTCTCACCTTCTTGCCACTGACATCTCTTTTTGTAGTCTTCATCTTTTAGACTACCTCAACATTACCTTCAAATACTCCTCACCAAAAGCAGAAACGCAAATGAACTTTCATAAATTGCAAATTTTTGTTAAATGGGCAAAGTGCTAAATCGTCTTGAAGATAAGTAATCAATGTGATTTATGACAATGACGACTACTCCAAACTAACGAGAGGTACAAGCTCACACACTCTTTAAAGTGTGTCACAAAAAAGACAACCAACATATTGCTTAAAAAGGGCTCTAGACTTTGGAACTGAAAAGCACAGGCTGTACATGTGCACACACACAAGCAAACATCTGCCTGGAATGTTGCTGGGTCTAAGAGCCCACTTAAACAACCCAGAAACAAGCTAGAAGTGCCAGGCAGAAACACATTTTCTAGATAAGAAATTACATGTTGTAATGTAAAATTTGAAAAATGTGATTAGTAAGATTCTGCGGTGGGCTGGTGCCCTGCCCAGGGTTTGTTTCCTGCCTTGCGCCCTGTGTTGGCTGGAGTTGGCTCCAGCAGACCTCCGTGACCCTATAGTTAGGATATAGCAGGTTGGATAATGGATAGATTAGTAAGTTTAATTTGCAACATTTTAAACTATATTTTAAATTGTTAAGACAAGTTTACTACTTATTTTTGCACAATAGCGCCATCTGCTGGGGGATGAAGGACAATACCCCACTTATCCTGAATGCTCAGATGCCACTGTAACTGTCCATCTATTATCCAACCTGCTATATCCTAACTACAGGGTCACGAAGGTCTGCTGGAGCCAATCCCAGCCAACACAGGGTGCAAGGCACTGACTTTCGCTATATAGTGTATTTCAAAGGATGGTTAATAAATGTAAGAAAGTCTGAATTAGCATAATCTGCCCTAATCCCTGGTGTGCATATGAAATGTAATGATCATGAGGTAGAAATGCATAATAAACAAGAATAGCTGTGTCAGATATTTGAAATATTAAACTGAGTGCTCCACTATAAACATTTAAAGTCTAAATAGTCTCGATCGTGATCGAATTTTGTGATTTTCACCCATGACAGCAGCCTATACTGGACTAGACCCCTAGTTAAGGAACAAAAATCCCACTAAATAGAACTCGTGGTAGGCATTTGTCAATTTTGCTTCTGACTCTGAGTCAGAAGGAATACAGTTTGTGATCTACAGTGGCTATGTTACTGTTTCATTGACTGATCTAAATAAAACACACCAGAAAATATGGCAAAATTCAGGGCAACTTTAAAGATGATTTAATCAGCGATGCAGCAATGCCTGTAGCGACACATCAGCTGTAACTCTAATGTGTTGGGTAGTTGCACTCACAAAGTGACCTCCTTTCATATCTTGTAGGGTTAATTCGCTCTTTCTGCCCAGGCCAATAAGTGATTACAATAGATACAAGGATTTACATCAATCTGAACACTTCTAAGCCATCGTAAGATTGTAACGGCTGCCCCCTTTCCCAGACCGGCAACTACACAACCAAGACCTATGGCCTGGCGAAACGAAGGAATCTAAAGACAACACCAAGCCATACCCCTTACAAGTAGTCCTTTCCCCCAATCAACGATTAAACAGGCAATGCAAGTCAGAGTGTAAAATTAAGTGCAGATATATTGAAAAATGATAACTAATACACTAATATACAAGGACTGACAGGCAATCTATATATATATATATATATATATATATATATATATATATATATA
>JANRMT010062836.1:14890007-14905432 GCA_026402145.1 Polypterus bichir lapradei
CCACGTCCTCTCAAGAGTGTCCCAGGTCACTCCTTGTGGCCCCCAAAAAGGCCCGGGTGACTGCCCTCTCGTGGCTGAGGAGTAACAGCATCCACGTCGGGGACTATCCAGGCGTCCCGGCCGGGTTGTGGCCCCTGGCATCCTCGACAATATATATATATATATATATATATTGTCACAAAAACGAGACATGAACAGATAAAGGTTTGGGGCAGCCACCTGTATAATATTGTATCCTGGCTGCAAAAGTCGTTTTTTTATCAAATAACCAGCACTGAAGTGCATACAACTGAGTCCAGAACAAGACTGAGGGAAAAGGGAAAAAGGGCAGGCTTTTAAAGGGGAAGACAGGAAGTGAGGTCATAAGGATCGGGCACGTGTTCATCACTCATTGGATGAAGCCCGGACGTGACATCAGAGGGGCCGGAGCTGGTAAGGTCTATTTTCATTGGCTCGGTCCTGGAAGTGATGTCAAGAGAGCCAGGTGGAATCTCCTGGGAATGGTCTATAGGAAAGGGAGAAAAAGAGTTAGTGCACTCTGCCACATCCCGGCATGCCTCAGAACTGCCTTCACTCGAGCCCTTTAGCTGCCTCCCATGCGCGCGTGCGTGACAAGGCCCCCCCCTTAGCCCAGACCCGTCGGGTCGGGCGACCCTAACCGAGAGGTCGTGAACCCGAGAAAGAGCATCAGCATTGGCATGGAGAGCGCCCCGGCGATGAACGAGCGAAAACTTATACGGCTGTAGGTCAAAAAACCATCGAGTGACCCGCGGATTCGACTCCTTGTGCAGGGCCATCCACTCTAGAGGTGCATGGTCCGTGACAAGGGTGAATTCCCGGCCTAACAGGTAGTACCTAAGCTGAGTAATCGCCCATTTAATCACCAAAGCCTCCCTTTCCACCGCTGCATACCTGGTCTCCCGGTCCAACAGTTTCCGGCTCAGGAACATGATGGGGTGTTCCACACCATCGACATTTTGGTTCAGCACGGCACCCAGGCCTGTGTCCGAAGCGTCCGTCTGGAGGATGAAAGGCAAAGAAAAGTTAGGTGCCATCAAAATAGGTGCGGACATAAGGGCCTGCTTTAAGTCACCAAATGCAGCGCCTGTCTTCTCAGTCCATACCACAATGTTCGGGGCCCTCTTCTTTGTTAAATCAATCAAGGGCACCGCTCTCTCCGAGAACCGGGGTACAAACCGGCGATAGTACCCTGCTAACCCGAGAAAGGCTTGGACCTGCCGCTTGGTTCGCGAACGGGGCCATTTCAAAATGGCATCAACTTTGGAGCACTGTGGCCTTACGGTACCCCGACCCACCAGGTAGCCTAAATATTTGGCTTCGCTTAATCCAAAGAAGCATTTCTTGGGATTAATCCGGAGCCCGGCCTCACCAAGTGTCCGCAATACCGCTCGGACATGCTGTAGGTGTTCCCTCCATGTGCTGGAATAGATGACCACGTCATCCAGGTAGGCAGCACTGTATGAGTTATGAGGCCGAAGCACTTTGTCCACCAGACGCTGGAATGTTGCTGGAGCCCCATGTAACCCAAATGGAAGGACACGATACTGCCAGTGTCCGCTAGGGGTACTAAACGCATTTTTTTCCTTTGCGGAGTCCGTTAAAGGAACCTGCCAGTACCCTTTTGTCATGTCAAGTGTGGTCAAATATCGAGCCTGTCCAAGCCTCTCGAGGAGGTCGTCCACTCGTGGCATTGGAAAGGCATCAAATCGGGAGACTTGATTAAGCCGACGGAAGTCATTGCAAAACCTCCAACTCCCGTTAGGCTTACCGACGAGCACAATGGGGCTGGACCAGGGACTATAACTTTTCTCAATCACACCTAGTTCCAGCATGCGCTTGATCTCAAGCTCCACTTCAGCCCTTTTTGCCTCGGGAAGATGATACAAGAGTTCTCGGACAACAACCCCAGGCTCTGTCACAATGTTGTGCTCAACCAGAGAGGTCCTTCCGGGGTTTTCACTGACTACCTCCCGAAGGGCCCAGATTGTTTCCAGCTCCTGCCGTTGTCTGGGACTTAAGTCCGTACCAAAGTTAAGGCTGTGTGTGTGAGCGGGGCTGGCGGGAGGAGGGATCATGGTCCCTGTCCTTCCACGGTTTCAGCAGGTTCACAAGATAAACCACGCTCCTTCGGCCAACGATTGGGTTGACTCACCAAATAGTCGACCAGTCCATTCCTCTCCTTAACTTCGTAGGGGCCTTGCCAATGGGCAAGCAACTTAGAGTGGGAGGTAGGCACTAGGACCATGACTCGATCTCCTGGGTGGAACTCCCGAAGAGACGTGCCACGGTTGTAGTAACGGGCCTGTGCTGCTTGAGCCTCTTCCATGTGACTTTTAAGGAGAGGCCGAATCTTTCTAAATCTATTGCGTAACTGCGCGATATACTCTAATATGTTTGTAGAGGGAAGAGCCTCTTCTTCCCATCCTTCTTTTAGAATATCTAATATACCCCGGGGTTGTCGCCCATACAGTAATTCAAAAGGGGAGTACCCCGTGGAGGCTTGTGGGACTTCCCGATAGGCAAAAAGGACGAGGGGGAGGAGCTGATCCCAGTTCCTTCCATCCTCGCTGACCACCTTACGCAGCATTTGTTTCAGAGTCTGATTAAACCTCTCCACTAATCTGTCGGTTTAAGGATGATACACCGCGGTCTTTAAATTCTTTATTTTCAGTAACTTGGGAGTCTCCTTGAACGTCTCCAAGGTGAAAGGGGTCCCCTGGTCTGTCAAGACTTCCTTGGGGATCCCCACGCGCGCAAAGACCCCTAGTAATTCCTGTGCGATGGCTTTAGAGGTAGCTGAGCGCAACGGAACAGCTTCGGGGTATTTTGTAGCATAATCCACGAGGACTAAAATGTACTTGTGTCCTCGGGCTGAGGGCTCTAGGGGTCCGACCAAATCAACCCCAATTCTGTGGAAGGGAATGTCAATTAAGGGTATAGGAACGAGAGGAGCACGGTCCCTTCTAGGAATTTGTCGCAGTTGACACTCCGGGCAGGAAGCGCAAAAGCGACGAACCTCCTCATTGATTCCTGGCCAGTAGAAACGGAGCTTGATCTGCTCCAGAGTTTTCTCGGTGCCCAAGTGGCCACCTAGGAGGTGGGCATGTGCTAGCTCGCAAACCTGCCACCGGAAGGTACGCGGAACTAGCAGCAGCTTTCTCTCCTGCCTATCATGCATTGCTACACGATAAAGAAAGTCGTTGTCTAACACAAAGTGAGGACCCTGTGGCATTGACTGGTTGGTGCGTTGGCCGTTGACAAGGACCACTGCATTTTTTGCAAATTTCAGGGAGTCGTCATTCCATTGCTCCCTTCTAAATGACGCCAGCGTCTTTTTAAATTGGAATCGCAACAGGGAGAGAGGGTCAGCGTCGACCTCAAGGGGCATGGTTTCCTCCCGTTCCGTCTCGGCGTTGGTGGACGACATATCAGCATGCGATGGCCCGGGAGTTGCCACGTCACTCGGGGAAGCCACTTCGTCTCTCTCTGCCGGCTGATTACACGGCGTGGAGGCAGCCTGAAACGACTCATTCCCGTCTATGACGAGGCCCAAATTAATCCCGGGAGTGGTATGTGTCTCATTGATTTTAATTTCAGGCCAGTCCCACCCCAGTATCACCGGGTGTGGAGGATCAGGGAGGATTGCCACGGTTAATTTCCGAACTGATCCTCCGTAGCTGATGACACAAGTGGCGGTCCTGTACCAGCGGGTTTCCCCGTGGACACAGGTTATACTGGCCTTAAATTTCAACCACTGTTGCGGTAGCACAAATCGGCGGGCAACAATGGAAATGTTGCTGCCGGTATCGAATAGAGCAGACGTTTTATATCCGTTAACGATCACCGCGCCTGTGTGTGCGACCGCCAACGGGTTAATCAGAACACACCAACCCCTCCTCCCCCTCCACCTGCATTCCACCTCATTTCCAAGCGGTTTGCGCGCCCGCGGCCCGGGGACGCCAGCACAAGCTCTGGGTTGTACGGGGGGGGGGCTAGGTTTTGGGACGTACCCCGGTTGAGTTCGGTCAAAGGACATTTCAGCTCCCCCAGATTATGAGGCCATCCTTTGTCTTTCTATGAGCTCTATGTTTTTAAATTCTCTACCCCAGATCAGCTGGGTGAAGCCCCGGGGTAGCGTGTCCAGAAGCAGGTAGCAAGCCACCTGCTCTATTATTTGAGAGGGCTTCAGTTCCTGTGGCCGTAGCCAACGCCCTACCTTTGCCCATAGGGACCAGGCTTGTTGAGGGGTAGGCAGCTCTGGGTCGAACCTCCAGTTTCTCAGGTTACTCACCTGCCAGTCTGGGGCACCCCTAGGTGGAAATCGGGGTTCTGGCTTCACAGGGAGGTGGGCACTCTCCTCCGAGAGAGCATAAACAGCCCTCTTCACCTCCCCCTTCCGAAGCAGCCCAACTCTGTGAGCCCCTCCCGAACACTCCCTGGCCTGCCTAGGTTGCCCAGTGGAGCATGCCGGGGGCAGAGCCTGTACCGGGCCACTCCGAAACACGGGACACCCTCCCCGCCTGGAAACTCGGCCCCGGTACGCTCCCACCTGGATGTGTTGCAGGTCCTGTCCCCTTCTCTTCCAGGACTTCTCCATCCTGCCGATTACGCCAATTCACAAATCACAAAAATGAGACATTAACAGATAAAGGTTTGGGGCAGCCACCTGTATAATATGGTATCCTGGCTGCAAAAGTCATTTTTTTATCAAATAACCAGCACTGAAGTGCATACAACTGAGTCCAGAACAAGACTGAGGGAAAAGGGAAAAAGGGCAGGCTTTTAAAGGGGAAGACAGGAAGTGAGGTCATAAGTATCGGACACGTGTTCATCAATCATTGAATCAAGCCCGGATGTGACATCAGAGGGGCCGGAACTGGTAAGGTCTATTTCCATTGGCTCGGTCCCGGAAGTGATGTCAAGAGAGCCAGGTGGAATCTCCCGGGAATGGTCTATAGGAAAGGGAGAAAAAGAGTCAGTGCACTCTGCCACATTCCGGCATGCCTCAGAACTGCCTTCACTCAAGCCCTTTAGCTGCCTCCCATGCGCACATGTGTGACAATATATATATATATAATACGCAATTCCCCCCACCAGGCCAAAGACACAAGTGAAAGACGTCATATATATCTTATTTATAACAAGCACACAATTATAAAATAATCAATACAATGCAAAGCCCTCCCTTGTCCCTAAACAATAAATGAATAAACACAGAATACGAAACACAGAACACAGATCAAACTGCAATGAATGGGTGAAATAGAATGAGTCCCACGTTATTAATATCCTGAATTAAATGAAATACTGTTCGTTATGCTAGGTTTGCTCCTCCCAAAATAATTCAAAACAAACTCACCATGTGAGTCCTTGGCAATGGTTGAAATTAATCCAAACCTCAGGGTTTCTCCACACTGGCAATGAAAAAAGCAGACGGTAAGGTTGTGCAATGAAAAGTAAACGATGATTTGGTGAAATGAATGTGAAATGGCTCCTCTCTCCTCTTGAATTCTTTTTTTCCTCCCTTGATACTTCCCTCCTCTGGTTTAAATAAAAATATCCTGGATGAAATTGGTGTATCAACAGGAAATACCAGTATTGGGGTCGCTACATGCCTACATCATCCTTCCCCGTTTGTTTCCCGGGGGCAACATTTACATACACACACACAATGGATTTAAATGTGACGATGTAAAAAAGACACAACTCAGCACAAAACACACATTAAATATCTCCAATCATGTAGCCCTGCTACAAGATGATGCCATACCATAGAACTGTGTTGTTTTGTTTAAGGATTAGCCGTAGTAGAAAACTGCAGAAAGTGCAAAAAGATGGAAGTCGTTAATAGTGTTGATTTATAGACAGAGTACATGCTTTGGCAATGGTGAACAGGTATGTGTGGTGTGAGCCTGCTCGGCGCTTAATGTGGGGTCTACAAAGACATCCAACCCTCCTATTAGGGAACTAACATCAGATGAAGAGTAACATAAAAAAGACAATATAAAATAGCCAAAGAAAATCAAAAATAGAATTACCTTTACTATAAAAGGATGTTAAATTCACAAGACAGGATTGATTCCTGGCAAAATACCGGCTTGAATTAGTCCTGTTTCTTTCATGGAGGCTTTGCAAGTATTTATCCGAAAGGCTTTAGTATATTAAAAGAAGAGTTAGCCTTTTTCTTTTTTAAATACAAGGGATTACACAAAGCATGTTAACTCAACTCTAATTCAGATCAACTGCGAGATTGTAACATGCTGTGCATTGGTGGAATATTAAAATTAACATAAAAAGGTTTCTCCTTAAAATAATATGTTTGACTATGAGCCAAAAAAAACCCAAATTACAATTCAATTCAATAAAGAATATTTAAACCAGACTCTTCAGCCATAAAAAAAAAAAAACTCAAATACATTTTTGCCCTAAAAGTGCAAAGAAACCAATTTGCAACCAAATTCTAGTTGGTAGGGTCTACATTAAAGTAGAATTAGGAAGTGGAATCCAGCAAATTGAGCTCCAGTCTCTGTCTTCAGTGAGCTTTGGGTGTGACGCTTGAGCTGTTTACACAATCAACCAACACAAATTCAGTCTTTTTGCTACTACTTCATTTTAGATTGTCTGCATATGTTTGCTGAAGAAAAAATGATAAGACAGTAGACAAGCTCTTTTAAGATGGTCCTGATTTTCTTCAGATAAACTACAGCAAAGTAGGTCCATCAGCACGCTGAGTACGGGAGATTGAGTTCAAAACTTACTGTATTTTATGCTTTGTAAAACCAAAATAGTAGCGCTCCTGCCTCATTCAAACAGCATTCTGGGTTCACACCCTATATCTGGTTGCTAGTGACTTACAAAGCCGGTTATAATACGTACAAGAATGAAATTGCAAGCACTGAAAACAGAGAACAAGATTAAAAAGCAAGCATGAGGAAGGAAAACTAATACATTGTATATAATTACAGCCGCTATTCTGTAGGAAAGAAGCTAAGTAGATCCAAAATACTTAATGATGAAGTGCATTTTCAAAAGATGTCTAAGACAGAAGTAAATTGGGTTCAGCACACCACCAGGATAGGCTCCTGCTCCTCATGGCTCTGAATTGGTTTAATTGGGCCCGAGAATACCATGTATCGAGATGATTGACTCCACACCCAAATAATGATCCAGAAGAACAAAGCAGAGCTGGTCTTAGGGTGCCTTGATTGGTGATTTCAGTCAGAACTGTGGAATAATGGGAGATTTTCGAGATATGTAATATACAGGATATACAGTGGTGTTGTACCCCTTGAGTGCTGTGATTGTAGAAATGGGTAGAGGTCCCTCAGTTCATTTGATTACCCATATGTGGGGACACAGTAACTTTCCTGGGGTGTGCATATCCCCTACCAGCACCCCACAAGATCAGGTCTTGGACTAAATTATAATAAAAAGGGTAAATTTATTGATAAAGGGAGGGATAATTGGGCAGGCATGACATACAAAAGGGTTAAAACAGCGAAACAGGGAAACGTATTCATGCCCAACTATAAACCTATAGTAGTTAACTACCTCATAGGATGCCTGCCAACCACTTTCTCATCTCACCTTCATTATATATCACCCTTCTCTTCAAACCTCTGGCCTTTCTTCATTTAGAAAGTGGAGTCCTTGTTCACCAGCTACCTTCAAACTCCAAGCTCTGCAGTAGGCAGCCTGGAACAGGGTTTCATCATGGTCAGGTTTTGGCTTTGAGGAATTCCTCCTCGGTACAAAGTGACTCTGTAGTTTTTTTGTATTGTAAAGTACCTGATAGGACCAATTAATCCCCAGTACTCTTGTCAAGCTTTAATAACTTGCCCTCTGCTGGCTTGAGGATAGCACTAATACTCTTGCCAGGGTTGCCAGTCCTCATGACTTTACAGTGAGTGATGTTAAATACTCTGACTGAAGCACTGTTAATGCTTTCTGCTTATCCCTCTTATTTTCAAATGCTGTACCAAGACTGGTGGACAACTACGTCACTTTTTTGTTTTGCTTCCTCACCATAACCTATCATTTATGGGGGAGGATCGAATGCTTTAGATTCATCAAAAATTTCAATCTCCGGTTTTCAATGGATCTCAATGCTTTACAGTCCACTGATACTGAAAAAAATCGATAACTCAATGACAGGCATGTGTCTGTCTCTGTGTGTATGTCTGTGTGTCACAGTTTCCTGAGGACAGTCTAGAGTTAAAAGAGCTGGACGGAAAAATTCCAAACTTGAAACTTAAGCCTGTTATGAGATGATGATGTGCTGATTAGTTTTTGAGCCAAATCATGTAAGAGAAAGAGTCACTCTAGAGTAGGGGTCTCCAACATGTTGCTCGCAAGCTACTGGTAGCTCACAACCCCTTTCCAAGTAGCTTGCCAAAGGGTTACTGCATCCCTACATAAATTTGAAAACTTGATTAGTCAAGTTAAGGGTGGGTGATTTTTCCAAAAAATCATGTCACGATTCTTTTAACACAAAATCACGATCCACAATCTGAATTGCAATCTATTTTTTCAATGTGGCATACACTTAAGAGAATATCCGGACTCAAACTCATCAAGATATAAGTAACACTTTATTTTAAATATCAAACAAAGTTGAATTCAATTGTTCTCTCGTTCGCTAGCTAAGTGGAGTTAAGGAACATGCCACGAAGCTGGCGAGTGAGGGAGGAAGGCCCCTCCCCCTGACCCGTTGCATGGATCTCGGATTCACGCAATTAAATCGGTACCACAAAGCGATCTATGATACATAGCGAAAATTAGAGAAGTCACAAAATCAACCAGAATAGTCAAGCAAATTATAGAAAAAAACCCGATCTAAATCTGTTAAGTAGTAGTTCTCTCGTGAAAAGCGGACAGACATACAGACAGGCAGACATTGGATTTTATATATTATATATTAGTAAACCTTCAAAATAATGTGCAGTTGAAGTGTTAACAGCATTCTCAGCATTTCTGGAGCTTAATAGAGCCAGATAACTATAAGAATATTCACCAAGCAGCTCTGAAAATGTCTGCTTTGTTTGGGTCTCCATACCTCTGTGAGTCTTTTCTGACAATAATGTCATGAAATCAAAATTAAGAACAAGACTGACAGATGAACATTTAAATGACTCCATCAGAGTGAACCTAAGTGGCTACACGCCACCATACACCTGCCTCTCTTGTTGACTCCATACAGTGCCAGTCATCTGACTACATAAAAAACACATCACACATGCAACTGGACATACTGTATGAATACTCTTGTGACATGGAACAAAATGACAAAACAATAAGGAATATCTGTGTATTTGTATTTGTAATTGTATTGTTTTGTTTTGACAGCATTCATGTTTTAATTAAATAGTGTGAGATACACTAGAAAATGCATACAGACATACAATATGCACTTACAGGTGAACTAAAAATTTTTTGTGATGTTTTAATGCAAAATGTGAGTTGTGGACACCAACATTTTGTAAACGTTCAGGCAAAACAAGCTTATTCAGTTAGTTTGGGATTAAATAAGCTATGAGAATAAACGTCACAAAACATGAGTAGCTCGCGGCCATTTTCATTTTATAAAAGTAGCTCTCAGGGGAAAAAAGGTTGGAGACCCCTGCTTTAGAGGAACCCTCAAATACCCTAATTCTACAATTAATTATGAATTCTTCTCATCATCTGCTATTGTAATGACCTATTTTATGATCAGAAATATCAGGAATAGAGTGATAAATAATTACTAAAAATGTTATAGAAAAGTTTGAGTAACTTGGTTCCTAAGGCGCAAAGCCTACTGACACTCAAATCCAAATTTTTCCCACTTAAACACATCTTAAACACTTACATCTTCTTTTTCTAATTAACCAATTGATCTACAGATTTACTAATTATTATTTATCAAAAGACCAAGCCATCTTCAGAAAATGAGTTGCCTGAAGTTTATGATAAGAAAATAACAATGATAAAATCTCTAAAGAGTTCAATATAGTTTTGTTGGGGTTCTCCCAGGGCTTCGTCCTTGGTTTGTTTTCTTTTGTTAACATTGTTCAGTTTGTTGTTATTTTTGTATATCAATGTTTTTGTTAATTCCTATCATTTATTTTCATATAGTATTAGTTTCTTAATTATTCTGTTATCTATATATACATAAAATGCTAAGGGTTGTTTGTCTGGCAGACAAAAATGTATGAACTCCTGGACTTTGAAGCTTTATCCTGATCTCAATCGACAGCTAATGCCGTGACACATGCAACATGACCCATGAATTGGATGGCAGCCCCAAAATTGGACTTTGAGTCATTTGTCACGGCAAGTGGCACTACAGCCATGTGCTTTGGTTGACAGAAATCTATGGCCAGAGGCATCACTAACAGGAAAAGCATAGCAGTGCACACAATGTATGATCGTGCAAAATAACTGCCAGGTAAAGAAATGCAGCGACAGCTACTCACGGCAAAATGCATTGCACAGACCAAGTGATTGTGTTTATCACCCATGTAAGTGAAATACTTTAAAAGCAAAACAAAGTTCTGTACACTATTGAGTCATTAAAAATGTGACGGCACCGTCCGCAGAGTGACCTGAATTGCTGGGTTTCAGCTGTTTACTGTGAGGTATACTGCATACGCTGACCATATGAACAATAAGAAGAACTGCAGCACCTTATGCTGTCAATCAATTATGAAATACAAGCTTATTGGAAATGAAAGTGATACACATCGAAATACCACAAGGAAATTAAGACCCGTAACCAATGCTCCACATCTAGTCAGACACAGATCATTTCTTCATTGATGAACAACAGAAGAAACCATAAAATGACAAGACACTGCCACGCATGCCAAAGTGTGAGGCAGGCCTGCATATAGAGCCATTGTGTAGCATTATGACACTCTGGGCCTTCAGCATGCTCAACTCACCCCACAATACAGCCTGTGGGCAAGACAACCACAAAGAAATGTCTGCCGAGAAATGAGTAGATGTTCAAATGATCATATCTCCTGCCCACATACTGTACAAATTTGCTTTTACATTCTTATATTAATGTTTGTTTGAACACTCACTATGGAGCACTATTTTTCTGGGGGAAACAAAAGACTGTGATGCCAAAACGGAAAAGTACTTCTTGCTCTATGTAAACCATCAATCATTCTAACTTTCACAGGAAGCAAAAGAAGAAACTACACGTACACAATGTCAACAGCTCCTTACCTTTTGAACCCATGGGAGTCTCTATTGATAATCTCACAGGACACAGTACCTACCTGCTCAGAATTTTTAAACAAGTTTATTATTAAATTGGCAGACTACACCCCTGGAAAAGCCAACCTCCAGCCTATACCAATCTTTATATTGTGTATCCTAATGAAAAACTTAGAGAAAGACTTTCAAGGTCTGAAACTAAAGGCATTACACCACCTCTGAATTCCTTTTATGTGAGGACTGGAGTTCCCCACGTTCCAAAATTGTCCTGTATATTTATTCTGTTAGTCATTTATCCTGCTGTTTGTATACTGAACCAAAGTGGGCTGGGCCTCCTGATGCTGTGGGGTGTGTCTTGGTTTATTTTAGGTGTAAGATGCCTCAGCACTAATGGTGAGGCATTAGCTTTTGCTCTTATTGCTTGGCACCCCTTCCTTGGATTCCCATTTTGTTTTTTGGTCATTGTAATTACAGTGATCCCTTGCTATATCGCGCTTCGACTTTCGCGGCTTCACTCCATCGCGGATTTTAAATGTAAGCATATCTAAATATATATCACGGATTTTTCGCTGGTTCGCGTATTTCTGCGGACAATAGGTCTATTAATTTATGGTACATGCTTCCTCAGTTTGTTTGCCCAGTTGATTTCATACAAGGGATGCTATTGGCGGATGGCTGAGAAGCTACCCAATCAGAGCACGTATTACGTATTAAATAAAACTCCTCAATGATATACAATATGCTTCCCGCGCGGTGCTTCGCACACTTAAAAGCTCTAACAGCCCGTATTGATTTTTGATTTTTTGCTTTTCTCTGTCTCTCACTCTCTCTGACATTCTCTGCTACTGACGAGTGGGTGTGAGCAGAGGGGCTGTTTGCATAGTGGCTGTTTGCTTAGAAGATACGGACGCTCCTGTAAAAAATGCTGAAAGACTGCCTTCACATTGATCCCTTCATTGCGGCCACGGTGCTTGCATACTTAAAAGCGCAACAGCCCTATTGATTTTTGATTGTTTACTTTACTCTCTCTCTCTCTTTGACATTCTCTGCTCCTGACACGCACCTTGAAGAGGAAGGTATGTTTGCATTCTTTTAATTTTGAGACGGAACTGTCATCTCTGTCTTGTCATGGAGCACAGTTTAAACTTTTGACCAAAGGGTGTTATTTCATGTCTACAGGGCTCTAATAATGTTAAAAAACGTATTTAGAAGGTCGTAAACAGGTTTTCTATGCTCTAACTGCGAACATATTAGATTTATAAATAAAGAATCCTACTTCGTGGAAATTCATTTATCTGTCTGGAGCAGATTAACCGCGATAAACAAGGGTTTACTGTATAACTGTGCGGAGAATATTTATAAACAGTGTGGGAGAGTTTCCAAGGGCTTAAAATATATAAAAATAACCATACAAACATATGGTTTCCACTTCGCGGATTTTCACCTATCGCGGGGGGTTCTGGAAAGCAACCCCCGCGATCGAGGAGGGATTACTGTACCTGTTTTTATATTCTGTTTTTTGGACTCTTTCCTCTCATTTGAGGATTTGCTTTTGGCCTTTGGACTTACTTGAGTTGATTCAGTTTGAGGCAACTTTCTGTATAATACCTTTTGTCTACTAATAAACTTTCCTAATAAAAAGCTCTGTTTTGTTCTTTGATACAAGGGCTTCGTTCTTCCCTCTCACACTTGTGGCATTTAAAGGCCTTAAGCACGGGTGTCAAACTCCAGGCCTGGAGGGGCGCAGTTTGCACTGCTAATTAACTTCTTTTCCCTCTATTTTAATAGCCCTGTTTTTAAGGATTAAGTCTTCTGAATTGATTATTTTCTTCATTAAATGACAGACAAACAGAAATGCGACATGAAACGAGCCAACAGACGACCAGCTAAATTGAGGCTTCAAACTCCAACCAGTTCCTTAAAGAGAAGCTGATTCTTGCTGTTAATTAAACCCGTTATTCAATTCCATGGTTTGTTGCGGCTCTCTTTTTGCCACAGCAGACATTTCCAAAACTCTAGATTTTTGTTGTTTTTCTAAGAACACATCAAAATGTTTTGGTGACCTGAGAGATCAACCTTATTGAGACCGTCACCTTTCTTTATTTTCAGATATTGTGTGATGGGCACAGGTGAGCTGCCCATGTGGCGGCTTGTTTTGTGTCTCCTTATTGTTTGGCTGCTAATTAAGGAAAAAGAAACAACTAAGGGGCCTGAGTCAAGTTAATTAGCATCAAAAACTGATCACGAATTAAGAAGATGGTTAGAATGAAAACCTGCAGCCACTGCGGCCCTCCAGGACTGGAGTTCGACACCCCTGCTTTAGAGTGTGCAGGCCACAAGTCTGAATTTGAGTTTGGTATCTAGGCCTACTTTGTGTTTCTAGGCCTTCCTAGTTTTTGATACTAAAACCACTTGAGTTTTGTGAACTCGGACAATTACATTAGCTCTAAGTAAGATATGAGAGAAAAAAAACAAAGTTTATAATATTTTACAAAACTAGCTGTACTACATGTCTAAGACAGGTTAGGAGAATGCGCTGTTAGAGTGTTTCTGTACCCACCACACAATGAACCACCTAGACTGGGACCCAAGTGCAGTGGGTGACACCTCAGCCCCACAATGGAGCAGTATGAGGTTTTTTTAATGGTGGCTGGAGTGCCAATCCTGCCACCAGTCCCCAAGTTTTCCCTGCAAGTTGGAGGACCTGCCTGCAGGGCTGGACCCAGGACGAAGCAATTGCAGGTTAATGGCCTTGCTCTTGGGCCAAAGTGTGTGCTTGGTGTGTGTGTGTGTATGTGTGTGCGCCCTGCCCGGGGTTTGTTTCCTGCCTTGCGCCCTGTGTTGGCTGGGAATGGCTCCAGCAGACCCCCGTGACCCTGTAGTTAGGATAAAGTGGGTTGGATAATGGATGAATGGATGGATAGACCAACATGAAAAGGGTTCTGGTCAGGAGATCTAAGCATCATTAAAGAGCCAAACATCAATACTTTAAAAAGTGAAAGTTTATGAAAATAAAATTACAAACTGCATGAAAATAAATATGACGTCTTACCAGAGTAGACTCACTTCTGGTGTTTACGAGATTCAAACTGGCAACCTTCCGACTGCTGGTGCACATCTCTAGCCTCAGAGCCACTACTCCACTCCCAGATAGTTTAAAATCTAATAAACTAATTAATGTCTCTCTGGCAGTTACTTTGTCGGACATATTCAGTGTTAACGTTTGTAGTACACCAACTATTGAAATGTATTTTGTAATGCATGTAGTAATAAAACGAATTGCATTTTTCATTACAACAGATGGAACATCACAAACATTAACACTGCTTTTTCAAATCTTATATCATAGGGCATATAATAAAGACATAGCAAACTGGATGGACACACATAGACAATTGTCCTTTTATTAAGGTGGTGTAAGAAAGGCGCTATATTGCACCCGACCCGGCACAGACTTGACACGGGAGGTACATATAAAATAAACAGACTTTTATTTTTATTCAGCTGGAGGGCACGTCTTCCCCGTAATCATTCTAGCCACAACACAGTCCCAAGCACTGAAACCACACCACAAAACACTATCTTCTTCCACCACCACTCCTCCACAGCTTTGTCCTCCTTCCACCAGACTCTGTGCTCCAAGTGTTTGATTGCCAACATCCGGCTGCACTTCCGGGTAAGGTAAAACCAGTGTCCAAAAGGGGCCAGCCGCTCCTGTTGCAGCACCCCCTGGCGGCGCCTGCAGAACCCCACAGAGCTGCACAGAACTCCAACCCCCATATAGCCCTGGGGGAGTCTGAGGTACTGCTACAACCCAGGGAGGCTGTCATCTAGTGTCCAGGGGGTGATACTGGGCTTCCCACCCTTGTCTCCCTGGCAGATGTGGTGAAGAGGCGTCCCGGCCAGGCATGGGCCCCGGCCATCCATCACAGTGGATACTTTTTTTTACTAAAATCGGAATCTGAAATTCACACATTTGTGATATGGGAAGAATATTTAAAGTCCACATCCCAGAACCTACATTTATTTTATTTGTTTTTTTTTCTTGTCTTTTTTATCAGAAATAACAGCATTTTATATATACAGAGGGTACAGAAAGTATTCAGACCCCCTTCAATTTTAAATGCTAAAATCATTTAAATTAATTTTTTCCCTCATTAATGTACACACAGCACCCCATATTGACAGACAAAAAAAAA
>JANRMT010062836.1:14905832-14917298 GCA_026402145.1 Polypterus bichir lapradei
GCTTCACAACAACTCTGTGACTGTTCTTGAATGGCCCAGCCAGAGCCCTGACTTAAACCCAATTGAGCATCTCTGGAGAGACCTAAAAATGGCTGTCCACCAACGTTTACCATCCAACCTGACAGAACTGGAGAGGATCCCCAAATCCAGGTGTGAAAAACTTGTTGCATCTTTCCCAAGAAGACTCATGGCTGTATTAGCTCAAAAGGGTGCTTTTACTAAATACTGAACAAAGGGTCTGAATACTTAGGACCATGTGATATTTCAGTTTTTCAGTTTTAATAAATAAAAAATTTGTCTGTCAATATGGGGTGCTGTGTGTACATTAATGAGGGAAAAAATTAATTTAAATGATTTTAGCAAATGGCTGCAATTTAACAAAAGAGTGAAAAATTGAAGGGGGTCTGAATACTTTCCGTACCCACTGTATATTGAATGACTTGACAATTCTCCATTCAGATGAAAGTATGCTTTCTAATCAGTGAGGCCTTAGCCTACCCAGTGCTTTGGTGGTAATTACAAGGTGGAATAATGGAATAGCCACACCACAGACAAGCTTTTTTATAGGGAGGGTCAGTGGCACAAGCCCACATTTTGTTTTACCTTATTTATCTGTGTCTTTATCTGGATGGGAGGCCAACGTGATGATGCAGACGGATTGGCCGGCAGAACAAAAAAAATAACTTTGCATATCAAACAATGGAAGGACCTGCAATAGCTGGGAGTCTGGAGCAATTTGAGCCACCATATGCCAGGTGGCAGTGGTCCTCACATGGGAACTCAGTTGGGATGCCCGCATGAGTGTTTGGGATATGGAGTCCGGAAATGCAGTCCTGTCAGGGTCTCTACATACCATTAGAGGATGCTGCCCCTAATTTCATTATGGGTCAGAAAACATAGATGTCTTATGCATTCCTGGGTCTGGCATAGAAGGGAGCCCGATGCCTTATGTAATGGAGTCAGAGTCAGAAGGCAGCAAGCAACACTCAGCTTAGGTTGGGAAGGAGAAAGAATTGTTGGTTTATTGCTCATTTATTGTACAATTGTGGCACATTGCTGGAATGAGGTCTGTAAAGGTGCTTGGTGGAATAAAAATCCTTTATTTTATTCTATTAATGCTGTGTCTGTGGTCTGGGGCTCCAAGGCTCCCCCACAAAATATATAGAGTCACATATGTGTATCTGGGAACAACCTTTCTGGCTCCAATGAGTTAAGTTGTTCCACCTCGGGACGAGAGGGGATGCTGAGGCTAATGGTAATATCTTTCCCCAGCAGCATCCAAGGGCCACTGAAGGAAGAAGTGTAGCTCCACCATGAGACCCGAAAAGACTCCACCTTTTCAGGCATTGCCACTCTAAATACCAGGCAACCAGGGAGGCAGCTATCGGACTTTGATCAGTGAAAGAGGAGGACAGAGAATCCTAATCCCCAGCCACTCAAATGATGGTAGAAACAAGATTAACCAGAGTCAATTTTTGTGATGTTTTGCCACTGCATGGTTGTATTTCAGTTAAGAGTAAATGGGGTGACCGGGTTGGTACCACATCTTTTAGCCTGCCTACGACAGTTTTGTTCCCAGCAACGTTACAGGGAGATCACCCTTTATGATTCCTAGGTCACACTTCTGAGCATTTAGGAAGCTTTTAATTGTTTGTGGACTTTGTGACCTCTTATTATGTCTTTTCCATGGAGACATTACATTAATCTTGGGGTCAGCTTTGGGAATCTGATGGGTAACAAACTGCAAAAGGTCTTGATGAAGACCTGGCTTGGGAATCTCAAACCGAAATTTGGGAATATGGGTGTATTCTTGCAGCACTAACAGTGGCAAAGGTCAGTGTCCTTTTCTATACCTACACCTTTCTACCCTGCAGGCAAAGTTAATGAAGGGAAGATTCCAGGGGTGCACAATGAAAAGCATGTTTGTTTGGAATACATGACCACCCATCCCTTTAAAATTTTGTAACTGGGGGACATTTGTGCTCACTGTTCATTTTCTGTTCTTGTTAATAACTCAGTTGCTTGATTATGCCCTCAAAATTATAGACATTAAATATGCCACACAAAGAACTGACATTAGTGCGAATGACAAAGTGCCCTAAAACAGAAGCTGCTGATTCGGTTATATTTGTGAAGCAGCACTTTACATTTAAAAAAAAAAATTAAAGGAGTAAAGTATCCTAAACTAATCTCATTAGAAAAATGAAAAATAACTTTAAACTTCTCAACACTACTGGATCATTACAATAAATAAAGAAAAAAGCCAGACGTTTTGTTGGCAATCCAGTAAATTTCTGATTAATACAGTCCCAAAGGTATCACATCGTAGTGAGCTGTATGACTTCCAGCCTTTCGCTCCGACCTCACATGTGATGAAGACCATTGAGCGGCTGCTGCTTCACCACCTGAGGCCACAGGTCCGCCACGCCCTCGACCCTCTGCAGTTCGCATACCAGGAGAAGGTGGGAGTGGAAGATGCCATCATCTATATGCTGCACTGATCCCTCTCCCACTTGGACAGACGCAGTGTTGCTGTAGGAATTATGTTTTTGGACTTCTCTAGGGCCTTCAACACCATCCAACCTCTGCTCCTTAGGGACAAGATGACAGAGATGGGAGTAGACTCACACCTGGTGGCATGGATCGTGGACTATCTTACAGACAGACCTTAATATGTGCGTCTTGGGAACTGCAGGTCTGACATTGTGGTCAGCAACACAGGAGCACCGCAGGGGACTGTACTTTCTCCGGTCCTGTCCAGCCTATATACATCGGACTTCCAATTACAACTCGGAGTCCTGACACGTGCAAAAGTTCTCTGACGACACTGCTATCGCGGGCTGCATCAGGAGTGGGCATCAGGAGGAGTATAGGAACCTAATCAAGGACTCTGTTAAATGGTGCGACTCAAACCACTTACAACCGAACACCAGCAAAACCTAGGAGCTGGTGGTGGATTTTAGGAGGACCGGGCCCCTCATGGACCCCATGATCGTCAGAGGTGACTGTGTGCAAAGAGTGCAGACCTATAAATACCTGGGAGTGCAGCTGGATGATAAATTGGACTGGACTGCCAATACTGATGCTCTGTGTAAGAAAGGACAGAGCCTACTATACTCCCTTAGAAGGCTGGCGTCTTTCAACATCTACAATAAGATGCTGCAGATGTTCTATCAGACGGTTGTGGCGAGCGCCCTCTTCTACGTGGTGGTGTGCTGGGGAGGCAGCATAAAGAAGAGGGAAGCCTCACGTCTGGACAAACTGGTGAGGAACGCAGGCTCTATTATAGGCATGGAGCTGGACAGTTTGACATCTGTGGCAGAGCGACTGGCATTGAGCAGGCTCCTGTCAATCATGGAGAATCCACTGCATCCACTGAACAGGACCATCTCCAGACAGAGGAGCAGCTTCAGTGACAGACTGCTGTCGTTGTCCTGCTCCACTGACAGACTGAGGAGATTGTTCCTCCCCCACACTATGCGAATCTTCAATTTCACCCGGGGGGGTAAGCGTTAACATTATACAACGTTATCATCTGTTATACCTGCATTTTTATCACTCTTTAATTTAATATTGTTCTTTATCAGTATGCTGTTGCTGGAGTATGTGAATTTCCCCTTGGGATTAATATAGTATCTATCTATCTATCTATCTATCTATCTATCTATCTAATAAATCATTTGGGAAGGAGCACAGCAGATGACTCTTATTAATAAACTATTTGGAAAGAGAAACACAAGCAACACAGGCACTCTGGAATCGACTTTGGATGCCCCTGTGGACGGTCTCAAGTGGTCAAATTCAGGACTCGATAGCTTCAGAAAAGAAGGACTCATGGTGGAACTGGAAAGGTGAGTGATATTTATATAACCTCTGATTTGAGTCTTCATGAACTGTTTATTGAGCTAAATGCTGCTAGCCAGCAGGTGGTGCCATGCCCCCATTTTTGCTTCTCCTTAGATTTTTTTTTTTCTTCTTCTTTTCAAGTTTAGTTAACTGAAAACAGTGACAGAGCCATTCTTGCTGTGTTTTATCATGCTAAATTCCTTTGAATAGATGTACAGCCCAGGCAATTACAACATACAGAAATGATCGTCTTCTTGAAAACAGAAGCCTACTTGCTCCTTTATTTCCTTTGCCTTTTCCTTAGACGTCTCTGCCAGTAACAGATTTGAATGCAGCAAACTGACAGACAGAAGTAGAAGGAGACAGAAACAGACACCTAGTCCAGTGTATTTATTTTGAATACAAAAATTATATTAAAAAAAATAAAAGAGAGAGAGAGATAAATCAAATATGAGTGGCTGCTCCCATGAACACCTTCATTCAGCAGAAGAAATCATCACCTTTGCTTCATCCTACATAAACATCTTTTATTGCCCCCAGGGAAACATCTTAAATCTATTTAATGCATCTGCCTCGTGAGGAAGATACTAGCATGCACTAAGAATACCTGTAATAAAAACAGGGCACCCTGTGTTGCATGATCTGTCACTTATACATTTATTAGCATGAAATGGCCTGTTTCATAATCTACAGAAACAAATTGTCCGCATTTAGCCGCTTGTTGCTCCAAGGAAATCGAGTGATGGTGAAATAACACTGAGCACTAATTAACTGGCTCTCCTCTCGCTGTCCTCTTGTGGCTTTTAAATCTGCCCTATAAGGAGGTGACTCATCCTAGCACAGAGAACACAGCTGACTTCCTCTGTCATGAACATTCAGGCTGTATTTATTTGAAGAAAAAGAAATCTCCATCCAGCAGCATCAGCTTAGCGGACTGATTTTTTTTTTTTCTCAAGCCTGGAGGGGGTGAACAAAGAATTCATTCTCTTCTTGTTATAAAGGAGCTCTGTAGATCCAAGGCTTCCCTGCAAGTGTGCTGTAAAAGCGGCCACTCAGGAATTGACTTTAATTGGTCAAGGCACATGACCAAGGCTCTTTTCTAAGGGCTGTAAAGAGCAAGCTGGCAAACAGAAGCCTTCTGAAGCTCTGTTGAGCCTCAGTGTTGTTTTATTTAAATCTGGTGCTTGCATGACTGCAATTAAATGAGAGATTTCATTTTTTTTTATACACACTTAGAGCATCATTTGATACAAAGGATACAGTTTATTGGTGCTTTGATCTATCACACTGGACAAACAGCTGCATTTTTGAAAGTGATTCAACCACCCATCAGTTTATTGAACCTGCTTATCCCCCTTTCAGGGAGTGCCAGAGGCCATCCTGACAGCGCGGAGAATCAGGTCTGAATGGGATGCCAGTCTATCACACTGCACATGCATGCCACAGTACTGTGCCAGTTTGGAATGATCATTCATTTTAGCATGCCTGTATTTAGAAGTCTGAAGAAGACTGTGCAGAGTCCACACCGAGCCATGGGGCTAGAAGCTGTAAGACAGTCACCACATTTTCCAGAAATATTAGAAAAAAATCCCAAAGACATGCAGGCTTTTTGAATATGTCAGTCTATAGAGGACATTATCAAGTATGTATGCGTGTGTGAGTGGCACCTTGTTCAACACTACAGTGCTTGAGACAGTTAAAAGATGGATGCACTCTCCACTACATTTTTCATAATAGCACAGGCAGTTTTTTTTTTGATATCCAAAAACATAGATTCAATAATGCTACGAATTAATTGGAGCCACATTTCAACTTTTATTTTGTTACTTTTCTGAAATATGCATTCTGTATGCATGCATTTAGTAAAATAGATACTGTAATACAAACATAAATCAGACATCATGAACAGAATATAATCATGTAACATTTAGATGAAAAACTGAACTTTGAAATCACGCTTCTGTTCTTTCATCCACCACTTGGGGGCAGCATTGATTTTTGAATCCCTAAAGTCAACCCCCATCCCTTTTTTTTTTTTTTTTTTTGCTCTTGTAGTAATTGTGAAAGATTGATTGTATCTACAAGAAAGACTAATGATAAACATGTAACCTTCATTCTCAAGCAGCTTTGTGTTGAGGCAGTGCACTTCTTTTAGAGCCACACAAACAGTTAATAGTCATTCTAGATTTAAAAAGAGTAAGAGTATACTATACCTCATGTTTTAAATATCCTAAACATATTTTTGGTGTATGCACAAGCTGAATATTATTTGTTTTTATTAAATATTTAAAAAGACAAAATTTATTTGTAAAACAAAATACACATAAGATCTTAACTCTGACAATTGGTAAACAGGCTAGAGTAGAGCCGAAAACCATTCATTTATATTGACGTACAGTGGATGTCTTTGTGTGGTTTGCAACCTTCTTCACATAAAATGACAAAACAATAATCTGCACAAATGATGAATTATCAGGGGTGTAGGTTCAAAGTATTGCATGGGTTTTCACAAGCTGTAAAACAAACACGTTGGGTTACTCGTCTCTGTAAATAAGTCGAAAGTTGGTGTACAAAGAGGGTGGGCAGATGTGCTTTCTAGGGTTGATTCCTATTTGATGCTTAAGGGAGAGACCCTAGTACCCCAAGGACTGTGTCTTGGAAAAAAGGCTTGGAAAATGAATGAATGAATGAATAAATTGTGAAGGTGGACTTCTTAAAATATTTTTTTTTCTAGAATGTTCTCATGAGGATTAACATTTTCCACTAAAGTATACATTAAAAAACATTTTTTTGTGAATTCTGAAAAATCAGCTTTGTTAGATTAGATTAAAACGTACACATTTACATCTTATATCATACACATTCACATTGAGAGCATTGTGAAATTGTTGTGGCACAGTTATAGGGGCTGGTGTGACACAGTGAGTCTTTAACCAGTTCTTACACTGTGCAAAGCTATGGCAAGAATAGCTCCCAGCTATTATCTCAAAAATGTCCAATATAATACAAATGTATTAAATGTGAAATGTACTTTTCATTTCTTATTTCATTGAGAACATAAGATGTTAACAGTGTTTATGCACATTTCGCCTGCATTTGTATAGCTAAATGACAAGAATGTTATGAAGGTACAGCTGGTCAAAGTGGAAACTGCATTTGTCTAAAGGTGAAAAGCCAGTGAGCCGCTGAATGCATTTCATTTGATCTTGTTTCTTGTGGGGCGCTGTTACATAAGAAATCACTCCACTGTGCACTTTTCTGAAGATTTCATGCTCTCCTTAATAGCATCAGTTGTGAATATTTCAAAATTTCTTTTTTTGTTTTAGAGTCACATTAATCTATCTGCCCACAGGCAACAACAACAAACTGTCTACCAATCCACCCATCCATCCATTCATCAATCTTTCTAACACAGACAGATACTGTAGATAGACTTGAAAGTTTATATCTATGTATGTATGTATGTCTCTATCTATCTCTATCTATCTATCTATCACCATCTCTTTATGCCTGTTAGAGACAATAAAAGAAATTATTTTAACACTTTAGGTACTGCAAAAAGGCATCTACTGTATTGCTCATTTACTTTAATGTAACAAGACCTTCTTTTGGTCTTTAGAACACTTATAAACCATCTCTGTGCAGGGTGGCATATTGACATGATGGTAGTCCTACTTGTTAATATGAAGGATTCACAGGTCTTATACTAAATATGTAATATCAACAGAAATGTGTCTCAGTTAGGCCACCTCAGACCACTCAAAAGTGAAGTTGTGTTAGTAGGTCACACTGTAGAGATGAATAAATGCTTCACTGAGGCTTTGTAAATGTTATGAAGACCCCAAGAGGTGTGTTCCTTAAGTTACATAATAGTAAATGAGTAATAGATGCATTTTTTGCAGTACCTGAAGTGTTACTGAAACCGTTCTCTCGTTTCTTGTTAGACACCTACAGAAATCTGTCTTTATTAGAGATATCTACAAACATTTTTCTACTTATCTAGTTTTGTTTGTTGGAGATACTCTAAACCAGGGGTCCTCAATCCCAGTCCTGGAGAGCCGCAGTGGCTGCAGGTTTTTGTTCTGACCTGGTTGCTTAATTAGAAAGCAATTCTTGCCAATAAAGCACTAACAAGCTATGAAATTAAATTAACTCTGCTATGTCAGGTCATTCTCATATCCTAGATTTTCTTTCCCTTTCTATCATGCAAATGATTTGAAGGCTAAAATGGACGAGTAATTCTCAGTCCTTCACTTTTTTCTCTTCATTTTTCTTCCAAGTATTTAATTAAACCCAATAGTGCAGATAAATACACACAGGTGTAAATGTAAATAAGCTAAATGGAGAAATGCTGCTCTCTCTTGTCATTTGCATGTTATTGATAATAAGTAGCAATTAAAAAAGCTGTTTAAGACAAAATTAAGCAATAAGGGCTCAAAATCACTAAAGTGAAGCAGAAGTGTTACTTTAGCAATAAGTGCTTTTTATTAAGCAACTGGGTTGGAGCAAAAACCTGCAGCCACTGCGGCTCTCCAGGACCGTGATTGAGGACCCCTGCTCTAAACCCATCCTTAATGATATTTACAGGACTAATCTATGTATTGTCATGCATGTACGTCATTGGGTCGCATTACAGGTGCTGCTGAGGTAAGTAGTGCCAACCTGAAGCAAGAGGGATTGCTGTCACTAACCCTGTCACCTGCTGTCTCTGAGAAAACATCCACTGAGAGCAACTGATCCCCCCACTGCCCCCCTTAAAGGGACATTTCCTCACCAGAGTGAGGCGTCTCACTTTGAGTCGAGCTAAGCTAGAAGGCAGAGCTCAACAAAAAACAAGGATCTCTTCAGCCGAGCAACCCCCTCTATTTTCTGTTTTGCAGCACCATCATGGTTTATTTTATTTTCTGTTAAAAGAATTAAATGGGACAATCCGGTTGGTGTCCCAACATTTCATCCTTGAACCCGGGTTTCACTACTGTTCGATCTTTCCTTATTACAGAACCCTATAGACACCTATTTACCCTACTAACCATATTTATTGGAGAAAGCAACAATAAACTAGTTCTCTATTCTTCTGTTTTAAAAAAAAAAAATCAATGTATCTATTTCTACTTATTTGAAAGATCAAGTATCTATTTATGTATTCCTATTAGATAATCAATAGAAATATATCTACATATCAATTTATGTTTGTTAGTGACAACATCTATTTATCTGATACATACAGTAACACATTGAAAAAAACAAGACAGAGACCTTCAAAGTGTTGGAGGACTCCATATAATTAAAGCTGAAAAGTTTTCAGAATAAACTATCGAACTATCGACTGTCCAAGATGGCAGTTCTTCTGGTCAGGACAGGAAGAGGCGGGTCCAGGTGGCCAGAAGCCGGAAGTGACATCGGCATTGTCAATCTTCCATTCTGCAGAGGGAGGAAAAGAAAGCACATTATCACACAGCACCATCCCCAGGAGAGCAATAGAATTACCATTACCAAAGCCCTTAAACTGTCTCCTAGGTGTGTGTGTGACATTTATTGTCTGTTTGTCAGTCTACCTATACTTGCTAGTGACCGTCACAGTCTATCTATAGGGTGGTCCAGATCTAATTATGCAATTTTCATTACGCTATAACTTATTAAGTTTATTACATAGAAAATCACCCGAAAAATCCCGGACCATCGAGAAGTGTGTGAACTGACGACATGAATAATCGTCTTTGCGCTGAACTGGAATCGTCCCCGCATGAATCAAAGTCATCCAGACGATCTGGATCTGCATAATTAGATCTGGACCACCCTGTATCTGTTTTTCATCTATCTAATCATCAATATGTAGCACAAATGCAGAAATGCATGTACTCTTTTGCTTGTTAGAGACAGCAACACAAATCTATCTTTATATTCTCACGTTAGGGACGCCTACAATCTATCTACCTATTTGTGCTTGCTAAACACAGCTACTTTAGACAAATCTGTTTATATATAATTATCAGAAACAACTGCAGGTATGTAGCAATCCAATAAGAATAATTCATCATAGTATATGTCAATAGGAAGAAGAATATTCCTGTGAGAACAATTGCATTTTTTATTTAGAAAATATGCAAGCTTCAAACATTTCTCCCCTTCCCCATAAAGCATATTTATCCCACACACAGGTTAATATTAGATTTCTCCTGAAAGTTAAAATGAGCACATTTAATATGAAATTTATATTTATAGCTCAGGAAAAGTGAACCCGGCTCTGTGAAGCACGATTTATTTTGGTGAATTTGTAAAGGACACTTGAAATGAAGCCATTATGTTCAGCAGCAGCAGCAGCAATCGTGACAGACACCCTCTCCTCAAGGACTTTGCTTTGCTTTTCCTTAAAATGCTCTGCGCATGCCATTTGCTCTGACCACTTGTCTCTGCTTTCACAGACCATCTGGCAGGGCTGGTTTTCTTCCTTTTCTCTACTGCAGCGTTGTGTCTGAAAATGAGCTCTGCTGTTGGTTATGTTATTGGAAGCTAATCTGCGTAAAGAATGATAGCTATGAAGCGTTTTTTTATTTTTTTTTAATACGCCAGTGGAATGATTCACAACAAACAGGCTGCCTGTATGTATCTATTCAACATTTTTTTCATTCTCCCCTGAGGCTTTTATATCATATATTTTTTCTACATTCTACTTGAAAGGTTTCTTTGAAACAACTTTAAACAGAATTTATGCACAAAGCCACCGAATTCAGCCTTAACTAGCGAGGCTGCTATTAAATATGAGCCTTTTGCAGGGGAGCAGACCTTTTAAGCTCCCTTGTAGCAGTTGACCTTTCTTTACTGTGGCACAAAAAAGCAAACTGTGATGCACAGAAGTCAAAACATAACCTTTTGGCACACGGCTGTCTGACTGATATATATTTTGGGCCACCTCATTTAGCGCTAGGCTTTTAAACACAATGCCTTTCTGCATCTTAAATTAAAATGCACCCCGGGATGTGAAGAGTAAATAAAAATGCTTGTTTTCTGCTTCCTTCTAGTTGAGAAGAAATGCATGCAAAGCAGAAACTCAGTTAAATAAACTGGGAAGATCTCTTTGGGAAGGAGGAGACGTGTCTTCAGAGCCAAGGAATGTTAACTGCTTCACCGATTCCGCAGTTAATAAATACTGGCTGATACAGCCACTTTACATTTTTTAAAAGTGCACTTCATTAAAGATGCTGACCTTTAAACTATCATTTTAAACACAGCTTCAGAACAAATTAAAGAGACAAAGCCATTATTAACATAAAAAATATCAATTTATCATTAATACTGTTTGAAAGAGCGTGAAATTTGTATTCCTGCTACAAATACAAGAGTTGAGAAAAGGCCATCACATAAGGAAATTACAAAATCATTATTATTAAATGGAAATATTTACCCTAGCAGTATTCAGTGATTGCCTTCTGTTTTTAATAACAAAGTATTCTATTTATTTTTATGTTAATTTTAAATTAAATTTGATTGCTTCTATAAAGTGTGGTCAGTAAACAAGACAGAGATATGAAATCTAATTTAAAGGCTAAAAATGTCAAGACAAAATCAGGACTAGAATGGGGGGGGGGGGGGGGGGGGGGGGGGGGGGGGGGGGGGGGGGGG
>JANRMT010062836.1:14922298-14982718 GCA_026402145.1 Polypterus bichir lapradei
GGTGCCCAAATTTATGCACCTGCCTGATTTTGTTTGAACAATTATTGCACACTTTCTGTAAATCCAATAAACTTCATTTCACTTCTCAAATATCACTGTGTGTGTCTCTTATATGATATATTTAACTGACATTTTTTATCGTAACAACCAACGATTTATACAGGAAAATAATGACTATTAACAAGGTTGCCCAAACTTTTGCATCCCACTGTATCTATTTGACAAAGCAACAATGATACACTACAACCCAAACAAACATGATCCAATTGATATTCTTTTCTCACGTAAATGCTACTAAATGAATAGTTATTCATTATTTTTTATCTAAAGCTTGGATGCAAATCAGTCTATGCCACCATCTTTTATAGTATTGACATGATGATGTCACTCACTGAAATGCTGGTAAGCAATAAACATTATTACCATGATTAAAGTTAAGATAGATAATGTCAGAAATTGGAATACTGTCAACTGAAAAATGTTAAAATTGATCAAACAGAACCAAAATCACTATAGATTAATTATAACCAATATAGAAGTGTTAAGCAGGTTCCCAGATGAGGTTTTCAGCAATTCTCCACTAAACCCAGAAGCTTTTTAAAGTTAAATTGCTCCAAAAACTGAAGGAACATCCAAATGAAGAAGCATTTGAGGGGCAACAGAGTTAAATTAAAATAATATGTCCAATAATGTAAAACACTTAAATCATATAATGTGTCTGTAACAATTTATATAAAATGGCAACATTGCTAATCATTACGTCTATGAATATAATGCATCAAATTTAAAAAAGAGATCTAACCCAGCAATTACAGAAAACAATGCTAATAGTAAAAAAGTTAACTTCATAATGTATTGTTTTTGGAGCCTAGGTACTAAACGAACAATCAATAAGACATACATTAAGAGAAGCATGAAGGCATTAAAACAAAGATGAAGAAATAACAAATATGATGCATTATTTTTCTGAAGTCTTTCAGGATATCTGATGGTTTGAAGATTACAGAGGATACTTTTCATTGGTGTAGCATAGTCTGAGATTATGGGGCTATTGAGACCTTTGTCTTATGTAACATCTGTTGGCATTAAAAAAATTAAAGAATTAAGCTTACAACCATTTAAAATAACATAGCCCATTGTAAAATGTTAAACTTTTGAACTTCATTTCATCTTGTAGTTTTGTTATAAACAGCTTTCAAAGCCTCAGGATCTGCATTGTATTAAGGTTATAAATAACTTAAATAAGGATGCAGATGAATCATTAAAGGACAAATAAGGACCATGTTGTTAAAAATCTTTAGTAGCCAGATCATATTCGGGAAAGTAAAAGAGACCTTATTGTGATCTCTTTTTTGACCAGAAGCTTTCATTCCATATTTTTGCATAATTTCTGTATAATTTTATTATTATATATTTAAATAACATACACTACATTTTAACAGCTATTTTTTAGTAGTCACTAGAAGCCAGGGAAATTCCTCAAGGACTGCAAGCCAGCCAAAATTGTGGCAATATATATAAAGAAGGAAAGACAGAGCTGACCCTGGTAATTAAAGGCCACTAAATTTAACTTGAATCAAAAAGGACATCAAAAGAATAAAAAAGCACATCAAATTGTTGGGCTGAGAAAAGGCAGAGATCACACTGTGCATTATGGTTGCAATGACGTTGCATTTTATTAAAATGTGACCCGTTTACATTCCAAATGATCAAAATTACAATTAAACCTAGTTTTGGGAAAGTTGCGGATTTCTTAATATAAATTGCGGTACTGTGAAAGATAGGTAGAAGTTTTGGCAGAATATTCAAATAATAATATTAGCACTCCCACGGAAACACAGACCACTCATTAACACCTTGGCTGGTTAGTTCCTTCATGTTAAATTTAAATAAATCTTAGAATTTCCTTGTGTAACCTTGAAATATCTGGACTGTTCTGAAATAATGAACAGAAACTGCTCCCGTTTAATACGATGCGTGAGTGAGTGAATTGATTGGGAAAAGTATCTGCTGATTCAAATTATTTTTGAACCAATAAGTCCAATAAAACTCATCCAAATTGAATCTATAATACTGTATATACACAAACACGTGAAAAATATTTTGTGTAGTTACACAATGAATTGTTTGGACCAGAACAATACGATTCGATAGTGGAGTCATTACATTCTACCAATGGAAAAAAAGGGAATGGGGCTATACAGAGCACTGTGGTGAATAACAAGTCAAGAGGGGCTCTGTCTATGTGGGGTCACACACTTGTGATGGTCCACTACTGTGGGAACAGATGTGGTCTCCTTATTACTAGAAAGGCATAGCAGCTCTAAAAAAGGAAAAATATACAAATATTCACATTTAGGCTCTTTTCCTCTCTGTCCTATCTGAAGTAAAGCTTGAAAAATATTAAATATGAAACTAAATTCTCTTATAACATTCAACAAAGCTTAAAGAGTGTTATATCTAAAATTAATACACAATACTTTACCAGCTATTTTCACTAGAAACCAGGGAAATTCCTTCAGGACTCTGCTAGCCAAAACTGTGGCTATATAAATATATATAGAAGAAGTCGAGCTGAATCTGTTAATTAAAGGCCACTAAATTTAACTTAGAATCCAAAAACACATCAGAAGAAACTTGAATTTTGTGACAAAGCAGAGTGTACACTGTCCAGGTTGTCAGCATGAGTTTAGATGAAGGTGGTCCTTTGATAAGGCAGCAGTGTAGAATATGATTCATCAACCTTAAACAACCCTAAAATCACGAATGTCCCCTGTAACTTTGAATTGGTTTAAGTGGGTTTGAGAATGTGTTATTTGACTTTCAAAAAGCTTTTGATTAGGTAGATTTTTCATGAAAGTACAGAATCAGAGTTTGCAGATGCAGGAAGTGCAGAGTTGACTTAAACACGGAAAATTTAAAATATTGAGCTGGAAAAAAGTTAGGCGATGTCAGAAATAGTGTTTCACTAGGATCAGTATAGGGATCACTGCTTTCGAAACACGTGGAAAATACTTAGATACAAACGTAAATAATCAGATGGCTTGAATTTGTAATTGACCTGAATTGTTCAAGGGATCATTACAATCTACCAACAAACAGTGAACTAAAGCAAATGAAACAAAAGAGTCATGGACTGTATAACACACTGTAAGAATTATAAGAGAAACTGTGTTTATGTGGGGTTGTGAACAGATGTGGACTACATAGTACTAGAAAGACACACCAGCTTGATGGAATGAAATAAAGTACAAAAACCGTCCAAAAAGTCATATTATGGTTCCTTTCCTCTCAGCCCTATCTGAAGTACCACCGCTGGAGTG
Organism: Polypterus bichir lapradei; assembly: GCA_026402145.1. Classification (NCBI taxonomy): domain Eukaryota; kingdom Metazoa; phylum Chordata; class Cladistia; order Polypteriformes; family Polypteridae; genus Polypterus; species Polypterus bichir. The sequence continues at coordinate 14,925,622 of JANRMT010062836.1, forward strand.
TCTCATTGATGGTAAAGGCAAAAACAATCTGGATTTAAATAACCAATTCACACTTAATCATTCTTCAGGTGTTTTAAGACAATACTAGAATGCTACTAAACAGTATGAAAAGTTAATTGCCTTTATTTTTACCTAAACATTTTAGCTGCGAGCAGTTTAAAAACTCCTTCATGCAGCAGATTTCAAGACAAATTATCGTTCCATTTAACTCAATAGTGAAGCTGGTAAAAGAAAACAAAGAACATTTTGACAGAAAGTCACTGAAAAAAAAATTCCAAGGTTGTCGTACTGTACTTCCGTCATCTAGTGACAGCTATTGAAGTGCGTCGAGTGTGCACATACCTCATCATGTGACAAGAATTCAAAAAATGTTATTGGTATACATTTAGTTTTAATCAGGTGTTTGAACAAATAGGCAGTGTGGAAATGCAGAGCTCTTCCTTACAGCACCAAAAAACGCAGACCCTGGAGCACATTTTCAGGTTAAGGGTCAAAAGAGGTTAAAGGGCCAAAAGAGTAGGATCCCTTTAGGCAGTAATGCAGTTTTATTCTGGCATCCAACCAGATACCAACGCATACCCTAACCACAATCTAAAAGCAAAACCCAAGACCAAGACCAGAAACATGAAAAAAATGTAAAGCAATACTTCAAACTTAATAACCTGCTACTGGATTTCAAACTTAATAACCTGCTACTGGATTTCTCCTGTTGTCAGTCCTTTATAATGAAGGGGAGGATTTAGTAGCAGTAATTTCTGGGAGGCCCTGCCTCCTCTGGCTCCACAAACAAAACACTCAGAACATTAAAACATGATACATAATTATCAATATAATGTAAATTACACAAAATATGGAAAATAATTATTTAAAATTGACAATAAAGGTTAAAATGCACATAAATGCAGACCAATCCATAACACTAGCTAAACTATTAGCATTGTTATGAATGGCTACATTTACAATTTCTGTACATGTAAAGAAGGGCCAGACAAACACACCTTAATGGTTAAACATATACAATGTAAATTGGTGTACCAAACAGCAGTACAACATATCGACACACAGTCACAACTACTAACATCAGCAATGAGCACACAAGTGTTTGGCAGCCAAAAAAAGTATTTGTAAAATAAACCTAAAGCAGCCATGCTTTAAATTATCAATAATAAGACAGCAGTAACTAATCATTCAAAACAGGACTATCTTTGAAATGTTGCTGTTACTTTTTCTGTTAGAAAGAATTTGATGTTTTCAGTGAATTGCAAGGCTCATTTTTTTTTTTTTTGTTTTTTTGATCACAAAAACTTTTTAAAAAACACATATGCCATTTTAGCAAGAATTAAAATAATAACTCATTACTTGACACCTACCCTCTATCCCACCACCCCTAAACACAACCCAACCTTGCCACACTGGAAAATGAAAACAGCAACAAAGTGAGCATCGGCCCTGTTAAGATGGCCAGCTATGGATTACAGCTGTGGCCAGAACCATGGGGCACCCCTACACAGACTAGCTGTATCATATCAGTCTATTTATAAATGTAGTAGCCAGATTCCCTATTGATCCTTGTCAATGAGACTTCTAAAAGGGCCAGATTTAAAAAACAAAAATTTTCAGATGAAAAGAGAAAAGGAATCAGGGAATTTCCAGCCTGTTGTTCAGGTAATTTTTGCTGCACATGCCCCTAAAGCAAATAGCTTCGGCTGGACAGCTAAATCAATTGAAGAAAAGTCTAGGAGTAGAAAAATGTGAGAAAGCAAAGGAATGTTAATAGAGAGTCAAAGGAAGAAAAAAACAGACACCCCAAACCAAAAGTGAAGACAGAAGGACAGTCCAAAAACATATGCATGAAAGTATATGTGGTGTTCAAGGAACAAAAGTGATAGTTAGGGTTAGGGGACCATCACCAGACATATCAGTTACATGTGATCTAATATAATCAGTGAACAAATTAAAATTGGTCTGGTTGATAATTAGAATTTCTTGATACCAAGAAGACATGTTTAAAAACTTAATATCATGAAATACAAGGAGCAGAGGAAAGATCTCAGTGCCAAACTGACTTAATTGTTAATGAGTGATGGGGTGCCTTACAAAGCATATAATAGAAACATAATAGAAAAGAAAGATTTTAGAGACTGGAATGTTCAAAGGCCTGATTCATCAAATGTATTGCCCAGAGTATGAATACCCCTGCTAGCCCTGGTCTGGAAAGCAATGGGGTCATGTCCAATGTGTAGAGCTGGGTTATGAAAAATAGGAAAGAGTGTATGCCAGGTGTGACAAGGGCCAAGACGTCTTTCCACCTTAGACCATATTTAAAGAGCATAAGTAATTAGAGGATCCATCCTTGAAGATCAAACCTTTAATTTAACATCAGACAATGGGAGGATGGAAATGGGACTTGGTGATATCCTGACACTAGCAGTAGACCTGTGGGAGGAACAGCAGAGTGGAATATTTACTGCCACACCTGACACAGTGTGAAAGCCCAATGGAATAGTTTGAGATCCAACACGGGAATTCCACTCTCACCTTTATCTTAAATCAGTATGGAGCGTTAATAGGCAGTGTTTTTTGTTCCACAGTAAGGTAGATAAAAGTGACCTTACATTGGACCACAACTTCATGTGGCAGAGGAAGTGAAATCATTGCACCAACAAAATAAAGGCAGAAAATTATATTCATTTTAAGGTATAATGACAACTTTCTATAGAAGGAGAAAACTACACGAGAGAAGGAAAAGATCATGGGTGTCAAAGACCCAATGTTGTCAGAGCTTTCAACGTGTTCCATTATATCCATTTTTTGAACAATGTTGGTCCGACTTTTATCTACGACTTCTATCAGTTTTTTGTTTAGGGGCGTTACACTGTCTTCCTAAATTTTATTCTGTGATGGGGTGCAGTTCTGGTTGGCCTTCCTAACTCTGTTGAGATATTCTTCTACAACTCTTTACAGATATTCTTCTTGAACTTCTCTGGATCTGGATAACAGCTAGATTGGCCTGAGAGCTCAGTTGAAGAGACTCATTTGTGGCTGTCATCTGCTCTGCAGGCCCTAATTTTGTCTACAAGCACCACTAAAACAAAAAACAATCCCCCCAAGTGACCATGCCTTCCTCCAAGCGAAGGGATTCCTTTGTCGGACTACAGACCTGTTTGTGAGATCTTTTTGACCAAGTATATACAGTATGTATTAAATGATTTAAAGGAATAATTGTGAAAAATGAAAGAAAAAGTGGGCTTTCATTGCTATCATTGACTCACGTGGTCTTGGGATGCTACCTTCAATAGATGAGCAGATAAGCTGATAAATGGTGCTTTTGCAATAATGTCAGGGACCAGAACAAGACTGATGGACCAGTGTCAGGTGTTTTTATTACAATTGTCTTGAGTTTTTATTCCCTCCACACTGTTTTATCCTGCACAGGACATTCTTCCAATTTCTTTACTATTTTCAAGTTGCATTGAATACTGTAAATAAGTACTGAACTGTATTATGTACAAATTCCAAGTATTGTACAAAACAAAACAAAAGTCTTTTATTTACTTAGGGGAATGAAAAGCGAAAATAAAATTGGTTTGAAGACAAAGGAAGAAAAAAATGGGAAAAAGTTTGGCTTGATTTGAATAAAAATCAACAGTTGCTTTGTGACTCTTTGTTTCAGAATGAAGGTACCTTTAGATATTTTTATTTGTTTATTATTTTAAAGGACCTGATGCTCTTAAACAAATAGGAGCACATAGTTATTGTTCTGATTTTATTGTTCCTGTGTAGTAGGCTGTCTCATGGTGAACAGAGGCTGTTTTGCTCCTATCAGCCATCTGTTTTTTTAGCATTTTATTGTATTGACTTGCACATGTTGTTGATCAGTATTACATACAGCATTTCATTTTATTCAAAAAATCATTCCCCTACACATCAAAATTTAAAAATGAGAAGGATTTATTCTGAAATAATAATACAATTGTATTAAAATATCCTGAGTTAGTCAGTACATTCAGATTGATTAGAAACACTCATAAATGTCTGAGAGATTCTTATAAAAATAACTGCTCCTTGTTATTTAAAATATAATAGGACACGATTTGCCATTGTACTATTGTAGTACAACCCATTAACTGCTGCTTCCCTCTGTCTGGTCTTCATTCTGCCATCATCGTAGTCTATCGGCAACTTCCTGATTCTGGTTATCTGCACAGCTGGCTTTCCCACCTTGGTGTTAGCTGAAGTTTGAGTTTTCCTTATCTGCCTCTTTCCTATTGTGAACTACAGATGTCTGGGCATGTGCAGCCAGATGTGATGTATTTTATTATATCTTGTCCTGACAGTTGTAATTTCCCTAGGATTTTTCCTGTTTCAGAATTCCTGGACAAATCCCTTGATCATAGCTATTGATTTCACCCATTTTAAGACACCCTGATCTTAATGACCTCTTGTCTAGGTTTTTGATCTACAGTATGATTCCTCAATCCCATCATCACAACAGATATTTTTTTGTATGAGACTCTCTGAAGCAAACAAACTCAGCTCTGTTTTCTGAGAGTGATTCCCTCCAGCTTTTGGTATCAGATCACAATAGCTCCCACGTAGCATGAGGAAGAAGAAATAAACTATAAACCATGAACTACATGCATTTAGTATTTAAAAAGCTAAAAAAGAAAAATGTTTCAATGTGATAAAATGGCTTTCGACATTTAATTATATTATATGCCCTCTTTATGTGTTTTCAGTGAGTCGATCTTGACTGGATAGCCGTTGACCACATTCAAACCAGGAGTTAATGCTCTTGTGATCAGATCACTCAAACCTCATTAAAAGTGGAACTCGAGTTCATTGACTTGGACTGGAGTCAGACTTGAATTACAAATTCTACTTGAAAAAAATCAAAAAGACTTGCAACTCAACTAGGACATGAACAGCAATGGCTTCCACTTGGACTTTGACTACTACCTTGTGACTCCTGAAGACTTGATGTCTCAAGGCCGGTGTATACTTAACGCATCCACATAGGGCACAAGGGCTGCACAGCGGACAAAATATTTTCTAACTATGCATCGATACAGATGCGATCCCACGTATCCAAAGTGGTGAATTTGGAGAAGAGGCTGGTTGCGTTGGAGCCAGAATCATGAATTAAAGTCAGGCCAGAAAAGCAGCCTAGGATGTACTTTGTATAAAACATCTTATTTCAAATGATCAATTTTACTTAAAAAGGGTCAAGTGTGTTTCAAAAAACACACAACTGCAGCTCTCAGTATCATGCCCAATCACATGACCCGATTTCCTAATGGGAATGTATCTGATGTCACCACAAAGTCAGAAAAAAATAAAAGAAGTAACATGTATCTATACCTACAAACTTTTTGGACAATACGGTGGGTAGTGCAGTCTATAGTTCTGCATAGTTTATATATACAGTTTCATACTATATATGGACGTCCTGTAAAAAATTAGCATTAAAAATGACATTTAAGAGAACAAATCAAGACCTGAATTGACTACCTAGACCAGTGGTTCCCAACCTTTTTCTCGTAGCGACCCCTTTTTATCATAGCCATATGACCCGCGACCCCCCATGCAATTGAAATAGATATTTATAATACGATAATTGAAAAAAAAACACAAAAAAATTGTATTTTAGTATAATTTTATACATTAAGCTAAATTACATTATTTTAATAATTAAATTTTAATGTGATGGTTGAAATTGCAACTTATCAACCAATCTCGAAATTCGTGGCTGAGTATTCGTTAACGCCAATCTCATATCGTTCTCAACATTTAGTTGATTTCTTTCTTTCGTTTTTAACCGAAGAAGAGTGGAAAATCCACTCTCGCAGAGATATGTCGATACAAATGGAATTAAAATTCGAAAGGCAAGCATTGTCACATTCGGGTATGAATGATACATACTACACCAGAATTGTGTGAGCAATTTTTCATTAAACAAGTTACGTGCCGAGGAATCATTCCGTAAATCTATGAATTCATCTTGTAATTCATTAGGAATGTTTGTTATATCAAGAGATGCAGAAAACGGATTACGTGTAAATGTAGTTTCTTCTTCCTTCAGCTTAGGGAAGTAACGCTCCAGTTCCTTCTCAAGCGATTCGAGATGCCCGACAATCTCCTCCTTCAATTTTTTATTTATTTCACCTCCAGATTCATCTACCACACTGCAGAGTTTCTCAAACATGGCAATATTTCCAATATTTACTTTCCTTCGCCAGTTTTGCAGCTTGGATAAAAATGCACAGAGATTATCGTGAAATACGATAATATTTGTTTCCTTTCCCTGCAGTTTCAGGTTAAGCTTATTTTGCTGTTCTAATATATCTGCTAAATATGCTACTCTTTCCAACCAAGCTTTGTCGTTAAAGTATACCAAAAGATCATGTTTCTCTTGTACATCTAGGAACAATTTAATTTCATCTTTCAATTCAAAGAAACGATTCACAACATTCCCTTTTGATAACCAGCGTACTGCAGTGTAGAAAAACAGAACCTCGTGATTAGAATCCATGTCTTTGCACAGTTCTTTAAACAGACGCGTATTAAGAGCTCCAGATTTTATGTAATTTACGATTTTTATAACTGAATCAAGAACCGCTTGCAAAGGAATTGGAAGAGTCTTACTGGCAAGGACATACCGGTGAATCATGCAGTGGATTCCCTTTGCTTGAGGAGCTAGTTCTTTTACTTTTTTCTGAAAGCCTGATTTTGACCCAAGCATAGATGGTGCCCAATCCGTACAAACTCCACAGACATTTTCCCACTTTAATCCTCCAGTCTCAAAAAACGCATTAATCTTCTCCATAATGTCTTCACTTTTTGTTGTACTTTCAAGTCCACTACAAAATAGGAACTCTTCTTTAATATCATCTGAATGAATATATTTCACGAAGACAAGCAACTGAGCACACGAGCTGATATCTGTTGATTCATCAACTTGGAAAGAAAACAATGGTGAAGCCTTGATTTCATTCAGAATCTGCTCTTTGACGTCTTCGGACATATCTGTTATACGCCGCTGAATAGTATTATTAGAAAGAGATATTCGTTGCATCTTTGCTTCACTGGAATCCCCAAGGACTAATTTCACCATCTTCAACATGCAAGGTTTGATAAGTTTTTCTCCAATTGTGTGAGGTTTTTTTTGCTTGGCGATTTCTAATGCGACTTCATATGATGCTTGAATTAATACTTTGTTTGATTGCTGAAAACTTCCTGCTCGATCAAGTCTCTGTCTTTTGCAACTAGTTTCATGCCGACGAAAGAACTCCAAATCCTTTTTAGTGTATTCTGAATGCGCTGTCTCTAAGTGACGTTTGAGTTTTGAAGGTTTCATAGATTCATTACTGAGAACAACTTTGCACAATACGCATTGTGGCTTCTCTATTCCATTACTAATCAAGTTAGTAAAGCCATATTTCAGATATTCTTCAACATATTTACGTTTTCTTTCCATTTCTGGGAAAAGAAATAACAAAATTTATAAATAAATTTACCGTAAGTTATAGCGAGAAGGAGCACAACCGTACCATCAACGTTAGAAAGGCGTAGGTTATTGGGAATAGGCGGTCCTATATGGGGTTTTCAAACGAAAACGCTTATACTCGTCAAGTATGACGCCTATTCCCAATAACCTACGCCTTTCTAATAAATTTACCTATATAAATTGAATTTAATATCTACCTGTGTTTGTTTAGTCACCAACGATTTTTTTCGAAGAACAAACCAATACCGCCTGTCATAACGTAGTCAACAGTAGACAATCACGCGTTCTTTTTAGCAGGGGATTCACAACCGATCAGAACAGCCTCAGCCAATTAGAAGCTCGAATGTAGATCACATGGGGTGCGCATCCTTCTGGTCCATTGCGAATCCCCTGCCCAGGAGCGACTTCTGTGAGTGCGTCAAACAATAAAGGTTCCTACTACTTCACTATTAGTAGCAAACTGCTCTGTGCTCTATGTTTTAACCAACTGTGAAAAAATTGCCTACACTTTTTTTAGTTTACTGTATAAGTTCGCGACCTGTTCGCGACCCCCAAAAAACCCCCCCAAAAAAGACCCACAGGTTGGGAACCGGTGACCTAGACTAATTAGAGGCTAAGATACTGTATATGAACATAAGTAAGAGGTGCTCTCAAATCACAAAGTTGCCAGATGCAATTAGATTATGTCTAACCCTTGTTTTCTCATTTTCTGGTAAATCAGCATGTTTTAGAGATTAGGAATCATATGTAACTAAAGAAGAAACAAGCTCAGATCATCATTCTTTCATACAGAAAGACAGATTAATTGCAAAGTGCTATTGAAATGTCTTGTTCGATGACTTTTTTTTTTACAGCCAATCAAGTATTAGAAAAGTTACTTAATAGTGATGATTGTGACACTTTGTCCCAGTCAGCTTTTCTTCTGAAGAAAAATTGGTTTTACAGGAGGGTTTGGATCCTTTTAAAGATATGCAAGTCCATAAAGCATTTGGCTTAGATTTATGCATACATATAAATCTGTATTTTATAAATCTTCTGTATGTTTTATGTTTCTTTTTCATACATTTGATTTTGACTGCGTTTGCAAGTCCCTAGTTTTTCAAGAAGATGTACATGAATGTTTACTCTAAGGAGGACACTGCAGAGAGCATTTATGAGGAGGGAAAACTAGATATATTGTCTCCAGTCTCCTGTCTGAATAAACCTGTTGGGGAGAGTGGACTGCTATTGTAAGCAGTGTTGTGCATGAGCTAGTTCAAGAGAGCATGTTCATTGAACAAGCTCATTTATCTAAGAACGGTGAACTTAACATAACGTATTTGCAAGTGAAGAACTTGAACGTGAACAAGTTCAGTTTTATGTGACATTCTGGACCTGGTTTAGTTCCAGATTAAACGTTTTGCCTTACCCTGTAATGTAGGGGTGGAGCCAAATCCGAATACGGTATTCAGATAAGCACAAATAGTGGATTTTTACAAATATTTATTTTGCACGAATTTTTTGCCATTTATTTGTATTCTGAAAAAATAACGTAAAATCAAACAGGCACTGTCTGTGTCTGCCTGCTTGTGCGTAAGATGCACCCCCGCTGACACAAGCACGTGGAGAAGCTCCGCTTTCGCTTTTAGGAAAACGTTGTACTTCGCGTTGCCACTTTACATTTTTCGTCGTTGGACATGCAATGTGTGACGCAAATTTTGACTGGCAGCGTAATAGGTTAGTTCACCAACATGCTGGTTCCACAGTCACAGTTTGTGTCACACGGTTGGGAATAGAGCAGTAATTTATATGTACACTAGCATCTATTTAATTTCTTTTTTAACCGTGAGCATATTAGCATATATGGTTATACGTGCTTGTTGCTGGGTATAACTCATTAAAGTGGATTTAAATAAAAAAGTCTTCATAATTATTTCATTTTATTAAAGACCACTGTAACAGCCTAATATAAGGCATGAAAAATTGAAAAAAGTAAACTTATGGGTCATTTATTCTCACTCCTTAAAAAATACAAAATGAACTGAACATGAACTAGTTCAAAATTGAAATGGTGAACTATGAACGTGAATTTATTCATTTTAATCTGTGTTAACTGAACTTTGAGCTAGTTCTTGTGAGGTGTGAACTTGCACAACACTGATTGTAAGTGTGTGAATGTCTTGTCTAAGCTGTATCTGAACTGCTTTGTGGATATGAAGTCATTCCATATTGAATTGTGCCATAAATATTTTTATGTACACTGAAGCAGAGGAGAACCGTACAGTGAATCCTTTACCAAGTACCTCTTCTGTTTTGTCAGCTAGAACAGGTGTTAAAGCGGCAGGCAAATCCCTGCATCCATCACCTGCCAGGATATTCTCAAAGAGAAACTGCAGCCTAGGAAGACCCACTAGGTCTGATACAGGAGTGAGAGAAGCAGTACAGAAGGCAGAAAGGTCTCATTCACCCCACAATGCAGCTTCACATCCACAAGCTCATTCACAGAAAACTGAATTGGAATCCAGATGTGGCACCAATGCACAAAGAGATTTCTGTTGGCAAGGCCTCCAGGTGATTGGATTATTTTAAATAAACAATGTAGCCCATTAGACTTTTTCAGGTTCTATTTCCTATTAACACAGTAAATATACTCTGCTGGAAAACAAAAATAAGCAAGCTAAAAAAATATTGCTACAGGAAAAAAGTATTGCTGCATAAATATTACCATTGCAGAGTTTTATAAATATATCAGGCTAGCCATTTTTATGGGGCTACTTCAGCTTAGAACGATTGCTGATTACTGAAGAAAGAACATTTTTTTCCACCACACATCATGCCCAGAGACACATTCAGAATGATTTGATGAAATGTTCACATAAGTGACCCCATTAAAGATATAGAAAATGACAGAAAACAGGGCACATGAGAATATGACAGCTTATTTTGTGTAAAGCTGCTTTTGAGCATGATTTAAAATGCTTGTCAGTCCTTCTACCGTCCAAAGAAAAATCTTGCTGTTGATGAAAGAATGATTGTGACAAACTCTTGCACTGACATGACACAATATATAAAGCATAAACCAACAAAGTGGGGTTTCAAACTCTTTGTGACGGATGACTCCAACAATGTATACACAGAAGATTTTTTTGTGTTTACTGGAAAATCTAATTTTACCACAAAGTTTGGATCTTCTTATGATGTCATTTCTGAAGCCCTCAGTCATTGGATGTTTTACACCTGTGATGGACTGGTGCCCTGTTCAGGGTTTGTTCCTGCCTTGTGGCCAGTGCTGGTTGGGATATGCTCCAGTACCACCATGACCCTGTTCAGGACAAAGCAGGTTAGAGGATGACTCACTTTGGAGCTTGTGCCACATACAGAAAAAATAGAAAAGGCTGTCCACACAAATTTTCAAATGCTTGACAAAAATGTCTTCCAGAAGATCAATTAGGTGGCATAGAGAAGATCCTCTAGTCTAGTGGATGGATAGAAGGGAAGTTTCTGTGTGGTTTACTGTGCATGAAGCTCATAAAGGGAACACTGCACAAAGTAGAATGAAGGGACAGTGGGCTATGAAAGGCAGCCCATGACCCAAACCAAAAAAAACATGATTGTGTTTTACTAACATGCTGGAATTCTGTGAGGAGGCAACAAAAGGATATGATCAAAGTGGAGCATATGATATAATTTATCTTGACTTTCAGAAAGCATTTGATAAGGTGCCACATGAGAGGTTGGGCATCAAATTAAAAGAAGTGGGAGTTCAGGGTGATGTTTTTAGATGGGTGCAGAATTGGCTCAGACACAGGAATCAGAGGGTGATTGTGCAAGGAACCTCATCAGAACTGGCCGATGTTAAGAGTGGTGTTCCACAGGGGTCAGTGCTAGGGCCGCTGCTATTTTTAATATATTTAAATGATTTAGATAGGAATATAAGTAACAAGCTGGTTAAGTTTGCAGATGATACCAAGATAGGTGGACTAGCAGATAATTTGGAATATGTTATATCATTACAGAAGGACTTGGATAGCATACATGCTTGGGCAGATTTGTGGCAGATGAAATTTAATGTCAGTAAATGTAAAGTATTACACATAAGAAGTAAAAATGTTAGGTTTGAAAACACACTGGGCGGTCGGAAAATCGAGAGTACACCTTATGAAAAGGATTTAGGAGTCATAGTGGATCTAAGCTATCGACTTACCGACAGAGTTGAGAAGTCATTAAGAAGGCTAACAGAATGTTAGGTTACATAGCACCTTGATGTGTGGAGTACAAGTCCAAGGAGGTTATGCTCAACCTTTATAATGCAGTGGTGAGGCCTCATTTTGAGTACTGTGTGTAGTTTTGGTCTCCAGGCTACAAAAAGGACATAGCAGCACTAGAAAAGGTCCAGAGAAGAGCAACTAGACTGATTCCAGGGCTACAGGGGTTGAATTATGAGGAAAGATTAAAAGAGCTGAGCCTATACAGTTTAAGCAAAAGATTGACATAATTAAAGTGTTTAAAATTATGAAGGGAATTAGTACAGTGGATCAAAACTGTTATTTTAAAATCAGTTTAACAAGAACACGGGGGCACAGTTGGAAACTTGTTAAGGGTAAATTTCGCAGAAACGTTAGGAAGTTTTTCTTTACACAAAGAATGGTAGACAATTGGAGTAAGCTACCAAGTAGCGTGGTAAGACTTTAGGGACATTCAGAACTCGACTTGATGTGTTTTTGGAAGAAATAAATGGACAGGACTGGCAAGCTTTGTTGGGCTGAATGGCCTGTTCTCGTCTAGAGTGTTCTAATGTTCTAATTGAATACAACAAACGGACGGGAGGGTTTGATTTTTCTGATCAACTTATTCAATATTAAAACAGCTACCACAGGCTCAACAATGGTATCACACATTATTGTTGCATTTTACTGACGTTGTTACCACAAACTGTTACATTTTACATAAGGAGATCTGCAGAGCAAAGGACAAATCTTTATGGAAGAATTAGCAGTTCAGTTATATTTATATGATGTGTCTATGCAGAATCCTTCTTAAGGGTAAAGGCTACGTTTATCCCAAATTACCAAAATATGCAGCTTTTAATTCTGCAGTATGCTTCATAGGGGAGTTCTGGCAATAGTGTGATGTGTGTTCAAATAATTCCACACACCATAGATCTTTGTTTTAAAGGTTTTAGTAAACATTCAAGGCAAAACAATTCACACAAAAATAGATAAAAAAATGATATAAAAGAAAAGTACTTGTTTAAGAAAGGTTCTCTTTAAGACTTATATATCATTTCTCTAAGTTTGGTCATATAGTCATTAAGCACAGTCAGAAAACTGTATGCCAATCTACTAATTGCAAACTTGTATAACAGTCCATGCTAGCAATGAGACTGTTTTCTACCTACTTTAATTAACACTCTGTTTAAGAGATACAGCTAAGAAAGTTCTATTTTGTGTTAACTTACAGGGGATAAAAGGCTGTACCATATTATGAGCAACTGACATTCTATAGAAAGTAAACAAACACTTATATGAATTTAACATTAAACAATAACTTTCTAAGATTGGCTCTTACAGGACATGTCACATCAGATGATTTTATTCAGTGATTTTCAGTCATAACCTTCATTTACATAATCATAGCCAGTGGGAGGTAGCCAGCAGCAAATATGACATGCTCAGCGGCTCACTCTAACTAGTCCACGACTCGCTTTGACAAAATCAAATAGGTTTAATTCTGTCTTTTGTTGTATAAGCAGGCTCTGTGTGCAAAAGAGCAGGAGGTACAATGCATATAATGCAGAGACAAGGAATAAGGAACACAGGTGTTTTGGACCTTGCAAACAGAAGAGAAGCTTATCTGCCTGATGTCTTGTGTTTTACATATCACAATAGAATGGAAAAAAGAAAAAGGCCAAGATTGCTGGTAAACTCTCCTTAGCTATTAACAAGCCATGCACAATTTTGTTTTTGGCTGTCACAGAAAAAAAGTTAGCATGACTGTGTTGGAAGGTGGGCATTCAGTACTCAAGCAGACATGTGAAGAATGTATAAAATGTAAACAGACCACAACTATGAGAAGGATTTGAACTCAATATACTGGATCTGGGAGACAGCAGAACATACCAGTGTGCCACCACACTTGCCAATATTGTCCATATGTTTCTGAATTAATTGTTTTTACTGCCCCCTCAGTATTTGACCACTTTAGCTTTGAGGTAATCTGCAGATTTTACACCTTTATTAAAACACTAGACATTAAGCTTGTTACAATAACGGGCGCTAGAACTGTAGTGCATAAACATTAGTAGGAACAGTCTATATTAAATGGCAAGGGACCTTGTATTTGCCTGTAATATGCATCACTGTATTGTGTGCCTTTAATTTTCTCAGTAATACTGGTTTGTATTTCCGTAAAATGCCTGTAATTTTGTCTGACAGTAATACAGTGGAACCTCAGTTCACGAACATAATTCGTTCCAAAACTCTGGTTGTAACATGATTTGGTCTGGTCTGGATTCTGCCCAGAGGGGACTGGGCGGTCTCTTGGTCTGGAATCCCTAAAGATTTTTTTTTTTTTTCTCTAGCCTCTGGAGTTTTTTTTTTTCTGTCTACCCTGGCCATCGGACCTTACTTATTCTATGTTAATTAATGTTGACTTATGTTTATTTTTTATTGTGTCTTCTATTTTTCTGTTCTTCATTTTGTAAAGCACTTTGAGCTACATTTTTTTGTATGAAAATGTGCTATATAAATAAATGTTGTTGTTGTTGTTGGTCGTGAACCGAAGTAATTTCCCCCATAGGATTGTATGTAAATACAATTAATCCATTCCAGACTGTATGAACTGTATGTAAATATAGTCTTTGTTTTTACCAATTACCATCTAAAAGTACACAGGAATACTCCACTCAAAATCTCAAGATGATCCTGTGAGTCAGTATCCTTGTTTTTGTGTTTCTGATGCTGTATGCATATGAATTTCCCCTTGGGATTAATAAAGTTTATCTAATCTAATCTAATAATTATGTTACCTACCCCATGTAGTTTGCAGTGGTGACCAAGAAAAATGTTTTTTGTCCTGTTTTCATGCAGAATGGAGATAACAAAGTTTCTGATACAACAGACATCAATGGTGACCATTTCTTTGCAACAGTATATAGCGGGGCTACATAATAATAAGTATTTGTTTTTTGTCTGTGCTGAGTGTGTTTTGTTTTCATCATTAAATTTGCTGTGCTATATGTGTGTTGTCATACACGTGTGAGTAGGAGGCAGCTAAAGGGTCTGAGTAATTGTAATAAAACATCCGACCGGGGGCGGCGGAGTGCGCTGACTGTCTTTTTCTAAGTTCCCTACAGACCTTTCCTGTGAAATCCTGCAAGGTTCTGGAGCCTCAGAAGACATCACTTCCAGAGCCGGCCCCTTTGCTGACGTCACTTCCGGCCCCTGTACTGACGCCACTTCCGGTCCATACAACATCACTTCTGGTTCCAGCCCTTTTGATGATGTCACTTCCTCTACGGGCATTTAAAGCCTCCATCTTTGTCTATAGTAATCAGTTCTTTTGTAGACTCTGTTCTATGCACATCATGCTTAAAAAAACTTGAACTTTTGCAGCTGGGAAAAACAATATACGGGTGGCTGCCCCAACTCTTTATGATGTCTATGTTATATTATTATCACAGTGTATAAGTAAATATTGTCCCCGTAAGATAAAAGGGGAAGGATGATGAAAGGAGACCGCAACCCCGAGACGGAAATTATCTGTTGTTTTCCACCAACTACATCTGGGACTGCCATTATTTAAACTAGAGGAGCGTAAAGGAAAAGGAGCAAGGAGAGAAAGAGGGAGAGAGAGAAAAAGAGCGATGATAGTGAGAAGGAAGGAGCCATTATTTGCAGTCATTTCCACCCATCATCCCGTTTATTGTGCCATTCCATTACTTGCGTTTTTCAAGATCCAGAATAAGATTTATGGCCACCTGTGCAGAGAAACCCAGGGGTTTGGATTCACACCAACCATTGCTGAGGACTTATACGGTGAGGTCATTTTTGTATTGTCGGGAGGAAGCAAGGTATCACATCAGCCAGTCGTTAATATCCTCCGGACTTTTACAGCTTTGGGACTCACTTATCATATACATTTTATCACTGTTTATTATCAACCTGTGTTCACGTTTATGTACTGTGATAACTCGTTTATTGTTTAGGGGCAAGGGAGTGTTTTTGTAAACAGTATTATTGTTAAATATCTGTGCGCTCATGTATATAATATATTTATAAATATACAGGGGTGCCATTTGGATAGTGGTGGTTTGTGTGCACTTACATATTATTGAATATTTGTCTTTCCTCGTGTGTATATATACTTATCACTTACAATATATCCACATTTGATTTTACATTTCTGTCTACTATTTGCTTGTTATCTCGTCATGTCGTGGGAAAAAGTACAATCTGTAAAGAGTACGGCTTGTTTTATAGCTTGTATGTTTGCTGCCCAGTAATAAAACTGGAAGTTAGGTAGAGCCATGCCACCTTCTGTCTTTTGTCTTTGTAGGGTCGCTCTTTGGATACGTGGATGTTTTGAGTTCCAAATAAATGAGGTTATTGTTGAATCTAATTGCTTAAAAAATGATTTATTGATGTATATTGGAATGTTTTGAAATAAAAAAGGAGCTTAGGAAGAATATTCATCTTAACAGTGTTAATTCATCTAGCTAGAGTGAGATGAAGGGTTGACCATCTATGCAAGTCTTGCTAAATTTTTTCCATGCAGATGGCGAAATTTTGTTGATAAAGAGCTTTATGTTTACTTGTGATGTTTACCCCGAGGTATTTAAACTGTTCTGCAATGATAAAAGGTAGGGTGTCTAATCTAATATTATATGTTTGAGAATTCACTGGAAAGAGTACACTTTTATTCAGATTAATTCTGAGACCAGAGATCTTTTGAAATTCTGTGAGTGCTGTTAAGACTGCAGGCACAGAATTTTGTGGGTCTGATATATACAGTACCATATCATCTGCATATAGAGACATTTTCTGTTCCAGTCCTTCTCTGATAATCCTCTTTATCTGATCAGCATTTTGACAGTGTATTGCCAGTGGTTCAATGGCGATTGCAAACAGTAGCGGTGACAAGGGGCATCCTTGTCTAGTACCACGTTCTAGTTTAAAGTAGTCTGAACAAATGTTGTTGATACAAATTGAAGCTTCTGGATTGGTATACAGTAGTTTGATCCATGCACAAATGTTCGGGCCAAACCCAAATTTCTCCAATGTAGTAAAAAGGTATTTCCATTCAATCATGTCAAATGCTTTTTCTGTGTCCAATGATAATAATATTTCTGGGGTGTTTGACTTAGTTGGTGAGTATATTACATTAAACAGGCGTCGAAGATTTGAAGATAAGTGTCGACCCTTGATAAATCCAGTTTGATCTTGTGATATTACCGATGAGAGCACTTTCTTCATCCTTCTAGCTATAATTTTTGAGAGTATCTTAACGTTGTTATTCAAAAGTGAAATTGGTCTGTATGATGCATATTATAATAAGTCCTTATTTTGTTTAGGAGGAGTACAGCTTGTTATCGTGGTTAGAGTCTTCAGGCTAGCCGAAGCAAAAGTCTTGGTAGTGTAGTGGCCAGTCTGGGAAAAGGGGTTGGCTATTACAAGTGAACAATTTTAAAAAGTCCATATAAAAATCATATGTTACTTATGTCATATAATCCACACGTCAAGTCATCCAGTCGTATACTCACAACATTCCAAAGACATGTATTTTTACAAAAATATTGTTAAATAAACCACTACGGAAAAACAATTAAAATAGAAAGTAACCAAGCATTTGAATCATAGACCTGCCTCCTCCCTCACATAATATCAACAAAAAGTGTGTACTAAGAGCCACATACAACTAAAGATTAAAAGTTAAAGAATAGCAAGTGAAAGCATTATCATTTAGAGAATTCACATCTGAGTTCTGCTTCAATACAAAGAAGGTTAATTCACAAATGCAGTTTCACAACCTGATGATAACTAATCCCAAGGTACTCCAGTTCAGGATATGAATATATAAATGTCATAATGATTTACAATTCAAATGCCTGTGGGTGGAGTGCTCCTTTAACTCCAAGGTGTACAACCCATCTCTCCCACAATGTTCGCCATTTTCTTCTTCACTTTGTCAGGACACTTTCATTTTCAATAAAATTCTGAACTGGCTAGTTTCATCACTCTTGTTGCATTTCCCACTTACTCCCACCTCTATCACCCAGACTATCCTGCTCAGTCAAACGGTTGCATGGATGAACACACCACAATAAATTACACTTCTCAGAAAACATAGTCCACATTTTTTTATCGGTAACACTTTAGGTACTTCAAAAATGCATCTATTACGTATTTACTCTTATGTAACAAGACCTTAACAAACACGTCTTTGGGTCTACATAACACTTATAAATCATCAGTAGATGGTTTACTCATCTCTGTGCAGTGTGGCATATTGAGGTGATGGTAAAATGACTTGTTAATATGAAGGATTCACAGGTTGCATACTAAATATGTAATATCAAGAGAAATGTGTCTCAGTTAGGCCACCTCAGACAACTCCAAAGTAAAGTTGTGTTAGTAGGTCACTTAACAGAGATGAATAAATGCTTAACTAAGGCTTTATAAGTGTTATGAAGACCCAAATAAGTGTATATTAAGGTCTTGGTACATAAGAGTAAATGATAAATAGATGCATTTTTGCATTACCTAAACTAAACTGTAACATTTTTATCTTCTTACCATGGCTTATCAAGGCCCTTTCCCTGGAGCTCATTGATCATTGGGTTATGAAAGCTTCCGTCAGGCTATACCCATCAGACAGGAGGGTTGAATCACCATAGTAACATTTTTTTTCTCTGTTTCCGATTTTATATTAACTCAGTGCATTTATTGAGTAAATGTAATGGATAATTACATGTTTATATCCACATAAAGACAGAATTTTGCATTTTGCATCTATAAAAAATAGATCATTTTCAGCTGCTGACTGTGTAGACTGTGTAATGTGCATGTATAAGAAAGTGCAGCACATACACAGTGTATTATAACTTCTGGTGGATAATTTGTCCTGTCAGGTTATGAAAAGGAAATTCTGTTGATAAAAAAAAAACCTTAAAGCATGCATTAGCATAGCTAGCAAGTGAATATAGTAAGCTATTTCATATTTTTCCTGCATTTTAAAGACATTAATCATGATTCAGTGACATATTCAACAAAGGTCTGTTCCATTAACTTTGGAAAAATAATTTGACGTTTGCTAGTAGATTCACAGAATAAATCCTAGGACTCCTTTTTTTCATTTTTAGAATACAAAGCATGTCAAAATGTCCAGAGAGATAGGGCTTCGTTTTTATATAATAACTAAATGAGGTTCTTTTTTAAATGATCAATTTTTACCTAATAATGGCTAGGATCTTTACATGTAGAACATAGACAGAATGCATTATTAAATGTATTGATATATATATGGAGTAAGTGTAGGACTGTGTCACCATGCATCTGCAAAGGTAAAAAGTGTTAAATGTTATTCCTATGCTGAAAAGGAAAGAAGGTTAAAGACTCAACATTTCAGCTGAGGTGTTCAACTGAAAAGGAAAAGGCAGGTAACTTATATAGGAAGAAACAAACCTGAGCAGAAGAAAGGAGAAAAGTTGAGATTATGTGTAAAAAAGCTGCCATTTGTGAAGATGAATGGAAAGAATAAAAAGTGAGTCGGTTATTAAGACCCGGAGAAACCCATGATCCCAGGCTGAAAATGAGCTTAGTTTCTTCTGTTTTTCTTTGAAAAGTGTATTTGAAGCCTTGTAAAAGAACATAGAGAGATCAGTGTGGCTATGACCAAGGGATGTGAAGAGTTCTACAATAAGCTTTGTAAGTTCCTTGATTTTAACAGCTTGAATGTGCGTACCCTGAAACAGTCTGCTAGCCATCCTCCTGTTTCACCCATGTAGATGGCTGAACACATCCTATGAGAAATGCAGTGATATATTTTTAGACTAACAAGAAAGCCATTGTTTAATATTGAATTTACCAGAGGCACCATATACAAGGGTATCATTGAAAAATTAACAAGTGACATTCAGCTCAAAGTGCCTGGTGAGGAATGTGACTCTCCTCTTTGAAGTGAGCGGAGAATGAATGGTTTACATAGATTAGGTGGTCAATGGGTAGAGAAAAGGCTCATGTGGAATTACCAGTTGCAAAACTGTTTTTTTGTTTGATGAACTGTGGTAGAGTCAGAGTTTCATGGTAGAATGGTTGGATAAAAAGGATACTTTTTGTTCTTTATTTCGCCTTATACAATTTCTTGTATTAGGAATTTGTTAGTTTTCGCATACCATTTGGGGTCAGAGTGCAGGGTCAGCATTGTGCAGCACCCCTGGAGCAAGGTTAAGGGCCTTGCTCAAGGGCACAGCAGGGTAGTATCTATTATGGCAGTAACAGGGATTTGAACCGGTAACCTCCCAAATACCCGCACAGATCTTTAGCCTCTGAGTCACCACTCCATTATTATTAGGTTCATTACTATTAGGTTTCCTCTTAAAATGGATGTTACAAGGTCTGCCGACAATATGAGACGAGATTCTTTTATCAATGAAGAAACTCCTCATTCTGAGTACTTCATTACAGACGTCATTGCATCGCTGCAGAGGTGGTGGAGTCTAAGGTTCTGCAAAAAAAAGGTACAGAGTTTTAGTATGTTGCAATGGTCATGATTCATTCCCTTGTTTGTCAGAACTTTTTGTTTTCTTTTGTCAAGCACTGATTGTCAGACTGATTTCCATTGTAATGCGTATGTGTGCTGTACCTATGTGGTCTTTTCATATGTATTAAGTATTGGGGAGGGCATTGCTCAATTTTTGTTGTCTATCCATCCATTACCCATCCATTAGCTGCCTCCTAAGTGCTATATAGGTATAGCTTTAGGTAGCGGCCCAGATTTTACACAGCAAGAGAATTCAGAGCCGCACACAGTCCTGAACTTTTTAGAGGAAGAAAATGGGAACAACCACCATCTTATCAAATGTTTCTTAACTCACTAGACACCAGCATGCAATCAATTTACCCATTTGTATGAGCTCTTCTGCATTACTGGGGAAGATAGCCTTTTTGGGGTTCATCTATTCCAATCTACGGTAGACAAGACAAGTAAGACCAGGAGCAGCTGGTGCCATTAGAGATAGCTATAGGCATGCTGCTTTAGACCTTCTGGCTCCCACGACCCAGAAATGATTTCCATTCTTTCCCTAGAAATAGTTGCTTAGTGCGGTGTAAAAGCCCAATCCGGCCACAAAAGTAGTTGATATTTTGGACACAATCAGGATGTAGGACACCCTTAGGCAAGATGTGTGAGGATGGACTGGAAAATAAGAGAATTACAAAAAAAGCAAGCAGAATTCCAAGTCTAGGAAGAGGCAGAAGTCCAAAATATTGAAAGAATCAGTCAAAACTCAATTTCCAAAACCAAATAGTAGTTAAAAAATAAGTGTTGCAAAAAGTTCTAATTCTGACTCAAAATCTTTACCTCTTGCTATCACTAAAACAGACCTTTTGTGCAGCACTTCAACATCTGTATTACCATGCTGCCATCTTACATAAAACATCTGCATGACAGTCACATGGCTGGCATTGGATGCCATTGTTGCCAAAGCCATAAAAAAATGAGCGTGCAATAGAAACCTCTTCAAAATATTGCAGCAATGAAAGTACTGTTATAAAAACAATGATAATAATAATTACTTAGGTCCATTCAAATGAATGAAAATAAAACACACAAACCCAGTTGCATAACAGTTAAGCTTTGATTGGACAGGAGAGACACTGGCAAGGGCATAAATTCTTAAAGTAAAAGGGGTGAGAGGAAAGTTAGGGTAAGGGGCATTTATACTTAGTGGTAAGTGGAGTAGCCACAATATGTGGTGGTTAGGAATAAACACTTATGTAGGGTAGGCCTATTGAGGCATTAGATGTTTACAATTTTTCTGAATTATTATCCCTTCTTTTTAATAAACCACTTCTTGTTTTATCATTTGATCTCCTTCTTCATTTTTTGTGTGGGGTACCGCAATAGCTCCCCTACTATTTTGGATAAGGAGACCCAAGACAGTGAATGAGGTCATCCTGGACAATGTCTGTCTAGCATATTGAAAATATTGTGCATTCACTTTAAAAACAGAATATATTTTAACCATTTAATTAACTTTTGTGTTATTACTGTGCAACTGACAGTAAATGTTCTTGTGTGCCACCCTCGCCATTTGGTTTATATGCTTGTAATCCTACTGTAGTAGCAGTCACCAAAGCTTAATAAAAGCTGTAAACCGCAAGAACAATGAGGCTAAATGCGCATTAAGTATAATAAAGTTGTTCATTTCATCTATAGAAATCAAATCCCGCGTCCTATGAAGTCATTATTACTTTTGCTTTTGTACATTTCTTTTATTATATTGTTGACTGTTTGAATTCTAAAACCTATTTGCTCATAGACAATGTATATGGTCTAGAAATGACAGCCCTGTGCTCATAACTCTGAAATGAAATGTATTATAGGAAATTAACAACACGGTGCAATATATATGTGTAAACATCCATTGCTATGAACTAAAAAAATGAGAACTTTTTGAAAATAACATCCATCCCCAATTTATTTTTTTGAAACAAGACTATGTGTAAACACTTTAAAGATAATGGGATGGAAAAGATGAAAGGCTTCAGGAAAGCCTAATGATTATAGACACATGTATTAGCCTGTGATTTTTTTTTTTCTAAATGAGGAAGGACGGTGATAAAATTAAAAAGGAGATACTTCTGGTATGTATACATACACACAAACATTAAACATATATATATATTTTTAAGACAGTGAAAGAAGAGTACTGTGGAAGAAGAAATGTATTCTCAGGCTAGTTTTATGATTATGTACAGTTCTGCTTGTAGTAGCAAAGGGATACTTCATGCTGAAAGAATCTTGGCTCACACCGAGATGCAATCTTCTGGCAAGAAACACTGAGCAATGAAGGACGCTGCAGGTTGTCTACACACTGTGAGGCTACACAGATAATCTGCTAAGGATTAAGTGAGGTTATTATTGTAGTGCTGCCAACATATATGATACTGAAAATAAGCTGTTTAAGTGAGCGGCATAAGTTATTAATTCTGCTTGAGATTTGTTTTAAATGTGCCCACAATTTCCTGGGGTGGCACAGAGATGCAGTGGTTAGAACTGCTACTTCATGGCTCTGGCATCCTGGGGTTGAATCTAGCACCAGGTCACTGTCTCTGTGAACTGAACATCTTTTCTCCATATTTATGTGGATTTTTCTCTGTGTATTTCAGTTTTTCGCCCACATTCCTTAGATGTGATTGTTAAGTGTGATTGGAGATCTGGGCCCACTTATTATTTTCAGTCTACTTCAGTTAGGCCAGATTATATTGAAACACGTGGTAAGATACCACAGTTATGCAGATGACATGCAGCTTTCCTTTTCTATAGCACCTAATGACCCTGATGCTTTGGCCTCTGATCAAATGACTTACTTGTATGGATAAGCAGTAATTTTCTTAAGCGAAATAAGAGAAAAACTGAAATTAGAGTGTGGAATAGAATCTTATCTTAAAGTTAGAACCTCTTACTATTAGAAACCAGGCAGGAGAAGAACCATTCTCTGTGTCTTTAATGTCACTTCATGAAGAGGGAGCCTTTCTCACAAGCAGTCTATTATAACATGGTCAGAATGGTCAAAATATTAAGGGTAGAGGTCTGTTTTATAAGCAAATGAATTTACATAACAGTGTCACATTTACTCTGGTTGGTTCATCAGCCTATACCTAAATGACATATTAAATAAAAGTCAATCTTATTATTTTTCTGGTTCTTCTTATACCTTTGAGTTGAGTCACCAACCTTGAAATTTCTGTGCATAGAACAACTGTCCATTCTGTTTGTTTTAAAGGACATCTGCTGACTTCTTAGTCATCTCTTAGTCATCCTTCAGTACATTTTGTATATTATATCAACCTTTCTTCTGGTACATTCTTTATTTTCTTGACCATCTCAGTATTTTTCCTAAACCAATTCTTATATTTCAATGTACACACTGCAAACCAAAATACTTACTATTACATCTAAATTATTCTCTGACAATAGTCATTTGTAAAAATGGATGTAATGAAAGTATTAGAAATAAACTTGATCCTTAGCAATAAAAGTAGAGGCAGAAATAAAGAGTTTTGGTGTAATCATAGATGCTGATCTAAACTTTAAATTTCATATTAGCCATACTAGTACAACTGCATTTTTCAATTTAAGGAACATTGCAAAAGTTAGACCTAATAATATAACACCGCAAGATGCTGAGAAATTAAATAATGCTTTTGTTTTAAGTTGAACAGATTATTGTAATGCACTCCTAACTGGACTATCTAAGGAAGCCATCAATAGGATGCAGTTAGTTCAGAATGCAGCAGAAAGAATTTTAACCAAAAAACGGAAAATCTGAGCACATCTCACCAGTTTCAGCTTGTTACATTGGTTACTTGTGTCATTTAATTTTTTTTTTAATTACTATTAATGGTTTTAAATAAACTTAAACTACAGGAGAGGGTGACAGTGTTGGGGCACCCATGGACAAACCCCATATAATTGAAATGGCTTGGATCAAAAACAAATGTGCATGAAAATGGAAAAACTGAGTCTTCTCAGACCGCAGTCCTATTCTGACTGCCCAAGATGGTGGTTCTTCTGGTCATATGACTGCTGGGCAAGAAGAGGTGTGCCCAAGTGGGTGGACAATGGAAGTAACATCATTGGAGGGGAGTGGTCTGAAGAAGGAGGAAAAGAGAGAGTGTTATCACACAATGCTGCACCCTGGATTGGTACAGAATTACCAATAGCCCGCTAACGCCAAGAAAGCGTGAACTTGCCGCTTTGTTTTTGGACAGGAACAATTCTTAATGACATCATCTTTGTTGCAATTTGTTCGTATGGTACCTCTGTCCACCAAGCAGCCAAAATATTTAGCTTAAGTCAATCCAAAAAAACACTTTTTAGGATTGATCCTAAGCCCTGCTTCACTTGGTATCAGAAGCACTGCATGAACCTTTCACACGTGATCCTCCCATGTGCAGAAATAAATGATGTCATCTAATTGGATGGCACTATAGGGATTGTGAGGACGTAGCACTCCACCAGACATTGGAAGGTTGCAGGCCCCCTGTGCAAACCCAGTGGGATGACCCAGTACTGCCAATGGCCACTATGGGTACTGAACATGACCTTTTCCTTTGTGGATTCTGTTAAAGGAATTTGCCAGTTCCCTTTCGTCATGTCAAGTGTGGTCAAATACTGAGCCTTGCCAAGTCGCTTGAAGAGCTTATCCAATCATGGCATCAGGTTGGCATCAAATTGTGAAGCTTGATTTAGATGGTGGAAGTCACTGCAAAAGTGCCAACTTCCATCTGGCTTTGGGACTAGTGCAATGGGTTTGTACCAGACACTAACACTCTCCTCTTGTCACACCAAGATATGGCATCTCCCTGATCTCAAGTTCTACTTCCGCTTGTTTGACTTCAGGGAGGTGGTTTGGGGGTTCTCAGACTATGACCTTGGATCTGTAATGATGTCGTGTACCACTTGTCCACCACTTCCAGGACAGACAAAATGGCTGCTTTGAGCTCCTGTTGTTGTTTGGGGGTCAAGTTGGAGCCGAGGTTAAGACATAGAGATATTCAAGCGTGATGGTATTACATCTTCCACATCCCACTGACTAGCAGCACATTGTTACATAAGTCATTGTTATGGTTTTGCTTGGGCTCCATCTCTGATTACTGATTTCTATGAGGATGAGAGTTCTACATTTGAGAAAGAGAACAGAAGCCTTCCCCGCAAGAAACGTCCACTCCCACATGAGAACAATGCAGCTGCACAAGGCGAAAGATGGGACCATTTGGATGCAGCAACAGGTTGGCCGTCATCCTGTCAGTCAATCTGCCACACACATGTCCTTTAACAAAACAGCAAGGCACACTGAGCTTGCCAACGCATCGTGCAAAATTCTGTTTGTGATTATGTTTTTTGATGGTCTTTATATAAAAAAATATATGTATAAAAGCCAGATCAACTGTTACTTACCTATTTACCTTGATTTATTTACTTATCTTCCAACAGCGTAAAGTCACAAGTAGACTGCAGAGCTTCCTGTGTTTGATCGACATGAGCATGCTGACAAAGTACATGTGCGATGCCACTCCTTATTCAGGAAAAGATCAGTTACGAAAAGTGTGATGGCTGCTTCCACCTGAAGCTATAGACACATCAGTAACTCTCCAAGGTTGAATTGAGAATTGAGTTGGCTTTCTTTCTAACCTGTTTACAATACATTTCAGTGCTAGAGGTCTGCTGTGAACCAATAATTTTACTGCAAATTTTTATAATGTTATTAAGATGATTTATGTTCTTATTGCTGAGGTTGCCAATCCAACAGATAAGAGCAAACATAACAATGGATTCAATAAAGAACTTGTAAAAAAGTGTCATTATGGTTTTGTCCACTTGAAAACAGTTGAGTTTCCTAAGAAAGAAAAGACATGACTGCCCTTTTTTACAGATTTCTGCTGTGTTAAGATCAAAGTTTAGTTTGTTATCATTGACTGTCTCTAGATGTTTGTATTGTTCTAACATCTCCACTGTCTCCCCTTTAATTACAGTTGCGACAGTGGATGGTGGAGAGCACCTTAAATCTACAACCATATATTTTGTCTCTTAAATATTAAGCAACAAGTTAGAGTGATCACACCATTGTACAAACTCATTGACAACAGGTCCATGGCTGACTTCCTTATATGTAAAAGACTCACAATGAATCTGCAAATTTCAGGATATGTCTATCCTGCAGTCATTTGTATACAGGATAAACAAAAGAGGAGTTAAGCAACAACCTTGCATGTTTTTTTGATACATCCAAGTGCTCATACAATAAATTCAAAAGTGTTGTTGTGGCGGCCTCCACACCCTTCTTTGCTCTGTATACAAATTGGTGAGGGTTCAGAAAAGCCTCAGTTTTGTTAGTAGTTGTTCATTAATTAACCTCTCAAAGGATTTCATGATATGATAAGTTAATGCCATTGGTCTAAAGCCACTTAATGCTTTGGGAAGTGCAATTTTTGCCAATGGAATAACAGTTGCCTGTTTCCATTGGCTGGGCACTTGCTGTAAATCCAAGAACATTTCAAATACGGAGTGGAATATTGGAGAGAGCTCCTCTGCACAGAAATGAAGCAGATGGCCACTTATTCTGTCTAGACCTGAACTTTTTTGGATTTTTGTTTGTTTAGGGACCTTTCTGACATCATTCTGGTCAAAGAAGGGCCGATGCCTGGCTCCAGTTCTCAGTTTGTTCTTTTGCTCACTTACTTCTGAAGCAAAATCCTGTGTTTCAATTCCTGAATAGAACTCATTCAAGTTTTGTGCCAGATGATAGTCAGTTTTTAATCCTGCCTTCAACTTGATTATTGTTTTTTGTTTGAATGCTAGCAATCATTTTCATGCCATTTCATAACGAACCCAGGTTATCAGTACATAGTTCGTTCTCTATGCTGTCCTTATATTTCAGCTTTGCCTGCTTTATTTCATGTTTCACCTTCTTCTGTAACTCCTTCTGTTCTGTTAATGTTCCACGTTGTCATCAATGCTAGCCAACTATTGTTGGACACTGAAATGTTAGCTCCGACCCCAGTGAGTGGTGTGAGGCTGGTGGTGTGAACATGCAGACCAGCAGTGCACAAGGCAGATAAGAGCAAGTGAAGATGCATGGCAGGAGGCAGGATGGTGTTGGAAGATAGCCAGCAGTGGAATAACCTTTAGGAAGCAACAGTCATTGTTTACCATGACAAAACATTTTAGACCCCAGACTCATTTGAATGACTGTTGTATTTTGTAATAGCAAAATCATATGAAAAAGGAATTTAAGGATTGATTCTGAAAAACTGCATTCAAAACCAAACTCACCACTAGTGTTCACATTTATAACTGTTAACTATATGTCAATGTTAGTGTCAATGTCAATTTATTTATATAGCACATTTAAAACAACATAGGAATGCTGTGGCCAAAATGCTTTACAATAATAGAATAAAAGGAAACAAACAAATAACATAAACAGAAATAAAATATAAGAACATAAATAAAATACATAATAAATGGAAGTAATGTTATATAATCACATTGAGGAAACCATCAGTATTACTGAAGGTCACGGAATGCAAGTGAATAGAAATGAGTCTTTAATCTCATTTTGAACAGTTCAATTGTAGACGACTCCTTTATATGATGAGGTAAAGAGTTCCACAGGCGAGGAGCAGCAGCTGCAAAAGCCCTGTCTCCCTTGGTTTTACACTTGGTATGAGGGACAACAAGAGACAACTGAGCAGAAGATCTAAGCACTCTGGATGGCTGGTGTAAAGCACACAATTCAGATAAATAGGCAGGAGCAAGCCCATGTAAAGATTTAAAAACAAGCAACAAGATTTTAAAATTAATTCGAAAACTGACACACAGCCAGTGTAAAGAAGCTAAAATAGGAGAAACAGAGTCATATTTTCTTGCCCCAACCAGAAAACGAGCGGCAGCATTCTGTACCAACTGTAACCTGTGTATCAGGGATTTGTTAATCCCAGAATACAGCGAGTTGCAGTAATCAAGATGAGAAAAGATAAGTAGTTTTCTCAAGATCCCTAGAAGATAAAAAAGGCTTGATCTTACCTAATAGACGAAGCTGGAAAAAGCAACTCTTGACTACAGAATTAACTTGTTTCTCAAAAGAAAGGTTACTGTCAAAGATAACATCAAGATTGCAGACTTGAGGTTTGCAAAAGACAGAGAAAGAGCCAAGAAGTCCAAGACCAATTTGGGCTTTAGCTGATGGACCCACTATAAGCACCTCTGTTTTATTTTGATTCAGATCAAGGAAATTATTAGCCATCCCGGATCTTAGTTCAGAAAGACAGTTGTGGAGTTGATTTATTGCAGAGTTGCAGACAGGAATATAAACCTGAGTATCATCAGCATAGGAGTGAAAAGAAATGTTACATTTCCTAAAAATAGCTCCAATAGGATGAAGGTATATAGAGAATAAGGTAGGACCCAAAATGAATCCCTGAGGAACACCATGTTTAAGAGGAGCAGTAGACGGAAAAGAGGAATTTAAAGTAACTGAAAAGTGTCTACCAATTAAATATGACCTGAACCATTTAATTGTGAAAGTGAGACTATAGGATCACTTAAGGATAAGGATTCTAATACAATGTCATGATTAACAGTATGAAGTTTATAGCCAGTTTGAACAATGCCACAGCGGATAGTATCAATTTTACTGAAAAAGAATGATAGAAACTGCTCACATTAATGAACAGTGCTATTTAATCCCATCACAGATTGAGGGTGAATGGCCGCATTAATTGAATTAAATAAGACCCTAGGATTCTTAGAATGACAGGATACTAAATCGGCAAAGAAATCTTGTTTAGTTTTCTTAACTGCAGCCTGGAAATTGAAAAGAGAAGTCCTAAAAATCTGCTTAGAAAGAATCAGTCCATCTTTTTTCCAACACCATTCAGCAGTTCGACAGGCGCGGCGCAGCGGTCGCTTAGTTTCATTTAGCCAGGGAGCAGGTCTTCCCATATTACTGCATATCTTAGGCAGAGCAATTGAGTCAAAAACTGTTTTACAGGAAGAATTACATTTTAAGACAGAATCATCGATACCATTTTTTTGGACATGCACATCAAGACTAAAGAAAATGGCTTTAAAATCAGATATAATAGAAAAATGTATTTTTCAGCGTGGGGGACAGCTATTAGTTGGGACATCAACAGTAATATTCATATCCATCATAAATAGAAAAGTGATCAGTAAAAAAAAATCTCATAAATCAATATTATTAACTGAAATATCACAAGTAAGAACGAGATCAAGGGTGTGACCAAGAGAGTGAGTTGGCGTATTAATATGCTGGATAAAATCAAATGAGTCCAATAGTCATAAAAAGTCATTAACCAAAGGATTCGATTGACAACAAATGTGAATGTTAAAATCACTAACAATAAATACTTTGTCATGGGAGAGGGTAATATCAGCCAGGAGATCAGAGAATTCAGAAATGAATATATCATCAATTACAGGAGGTCTATAAACCACGGCAAACAACAAAGAATGGGAGCTTCACACTTCGAAAAGTTGCAGTTCAAAGCTACTAAATGCACCCTTTGCAAGTCTCCGACACAAGAATATACTTTTAAAAACAGTGGCAATGCCACCCCCCCACAACGAGTCAGACGAGGAGAGTTTAAAAATGAATAACCTGATGGTACCAAGTCAGTAAAACATGAAGAGTCACCATTTACAATCCATGTCTCAGTGATGAAGAAGAAATCCAGATTATTTGAGGTAATAAAGACTTGCAGAATAAAAGTTTTATTAGACACTGATCTCATGTTCAAGAAAACAGCCTTGATAGAGGTAGAAGAGCTCGTTGTGGGATGAGCACAGGTGAGCGTGCGAAGATTATCAGCTTTTACTGCCCGTTTGCACACCGAGGAAAAGTGATGCCGCCTTGAAATGGAGAAATTAAATCCGGTATCCAGTGCAAATGGACCAGGGATGGAGTCCTGTGCAAGAGAAGATGGATCATAGACCACTCGCAGGCATCGGGAAACCAAGCTCTGGGACTTGAGTCGGCGTTGTTTTTACCACGACAGCGGCAGGTGCGTTTGCGTCTCCGAGAGGCATTCAGCTCACTGATACAGGTGAACACTGGTGTCCATGTGAAGAAGTCAGGAGATGAATAAAACAAAGGTGGAGGTTCACATAATATCCCAACAGAAGGTGAAAATTGAGAGGAAAGCAAGCAAGAAAATATGTTAAGTAAAGAATCACGATCATAGGACAGTGGTCGTTGAGATAAACTAATATAAAAAAATAAAGATAAAACATAGATTAGCAAGACGATCAGATGGCCAGCCACACCAGTTGGCGCCATCTTAGATTCACCTACACATTTTAATAGTATTTGTAAATTAAAGACTATTTTCTTTATCATATATTCTTTCAGAATTTTCAGGTGTCTATGTAGTAATAAGGGTGGTCTCCATTAAGTAACATTGGGGATGAACACCAAGCTTTAGATCTATTTGACCATGTAATGTGATGTGTGAATGCATAAGGGGGTGCCAAAAATTAGAGTAGATACTTTTCATCATATCTTATTTATTGCATAAGATGACACACTACAGTATTGTGAATGATGCCACATATCAGGAGTGTAAGGGAAACGCCTCAATTCCATGTCTTTCTGTCCGGACTTGAAGAAGGTGGACTCCCCTTTGTTTTGCAACTACACTGATGCTATTGTCTACTGTAGCAATTAGACACAAATCAAAAAAAGGATAATTAAACAGCCTACTAGCTAAATTAGGGCACATAAGCACTCTGCAGATGGACGACACCCACCAACCCTCCCACCCAATAAGCTTAAGTCAATTTGCATTTCCTAGTATGTAAATGTAAAGGTAAATAGCATGCCCCAACTGACAATTATATAGCTTTTAATGGTCTGTGCACAGAACAATTTGGACACAAGAAAAATCAGAAGAAGATAGTAAAAACATTTAAAAAAAATAGCTTAGGTTAGATTGCAAAAGGGTATCCAAACTAACTGAAATTGAAATTCATTTCTGGCAGCAAAGGGCTGACTAAATGTACATTCTTTTTAGAGAATGTCTCTTTATTGAGGAGATGGTAAGTTCATGATGTCTATTATTACTGCAGACTGCTGAAATTCTTTTAATAAATGCTTAGTCTTTATAAATATGTTTGTCTTCTCCATAGTATTTTTAATCCCCAGGCTATTTAGGAGAATTCTTCCAAAATGTTTTCAGTATATATCAAAGGGGAGTATTGCTTTTTTTTTAATAACTAGTTTCTTCTTATTTACAAATTTGTTTTGTGTGGGTTATCCACCCTCCAGATAGGTGTTGTGTTGCCCATGCCCTGCCAAGCAAAGTTCAGTTCTTTCATACTGAAGCATAGCTATTGGTTGACAACAAATTCCACCCGCAGCTGTCTACAGAATTCCAGTTTTGAAGGAGAATTTTGTTTTTCTTTAAAAACAGTTTTTCAGTTAACTGGGGCTCAGAGCACCAGAGGGAATCTGCAGTTTTAAATAAAGTATTTCTATAATGTAATGCTGTAAATCTGCATAAAAAATGGGATTAAAACCGAAAGGAAATCAAAATTATGCAATCCTTGAAGAATCTTGATTTGTTGAACGCTGGAGTTAAAGACTTGCATCCCACAAATGATAGAGATGTGAACTGTCTACATATCCCTCATTCCATTTTCTGAAACTTCTTATTCCTACTATAAACTGTCACATATGCACATCTGGGAACCATCTTCCTGGCTCTGACAAGGTAAACAATACCCCCCTGGGACAGGAGAGGGCGCAGATGCTCACGCTATCTTCTCCTTTCTTCCTTACAGCCAAGAAAAAACACCCAAGAGGGAAGACTGGTCTCCCCATTTCCACACGAGAAACTCCACCCATTCTGGTCCTAAGAATATAAGAATGACTCAGCATCTAATGCTGACCTGAAAAACACGGAGGACAGAGCTCCTACGATTCATACAATCAGCAAGCCTTGAGCCAAAATATATTTTCTTTTACATTATCGGCTGTCTTTTCAATTACTCAATTTAAACAGGGCTACCAGGGTGGTACTCCAACTGTTTCTGTGTCTCTGCCTTGTGTACTAACCTAGCCACTTCTTACAAAACATTACTAGCTGGAATATGCAAAAAGACTTACTATCGTATAAATTATTACAGTTTTTCTCAGTTGCTTTGGTGCATTTCTCACAACAGAATTGCAGTTCTCAAAACTGCTCGTTCAATTCCCACAACCTTTAGTCAGTTGTGCACATCATAACAGAAATTTCTGGGTGTTTTCGTCATTTTGCAATTGCTTTAGTTCACTCAGGCAGATGCTTATGTGCAATTCTCAGCTATATCATGCATCAGCGGTTTCTGATGTCATGATGATCAAAATGCATTGTGTAGCCCTCTTTTGCATAGTCTTACACTCCAGACAAACTTGTCATTTTTTCATTGTGTAAGTCATTGCAGTCAAAAGTGTTCAACAAGATATCATTGGCTGTCAAGTGTATTTTATAGGTTTCTACAAAACTTTTTTTGGTTTGTATTCACAATACTAATGATTCCTGCACCACCTTAAATTGTTCTCAGGTGACACATTATTCGGGGCAGGTGTGAGATCTTAGATCAATCAGTCTCAGTTGCTTTGGTACATTTCTCACAACAGACTTAACAATTGCATAACAGCGACTGCATTTCTCAAAACACTTAGTGCAAATGGCAAAACATCATCAATGGCAAACAACATCAAAATACAAAACACTTTTCAGTATGTATATATTGTTTTCGATGTTGTAATTTTTTTTCCTTCATTTCATATGTTATGCATAAAGTATTGAAATGCATTTTTTTGCTAGACTCCAAGTGCAGTGCATGGTATGTCACCATATACCTGTGCAATCAATAAAATATTCTTCTTGAATCAATCTCCCACAATCGGTGTTTTGTATTTTTATGTTTCCTGTCCTTGTCATTCAGATGTTTTGTGCATCAGAAAATGTTTAGATTTTGCCAATTTTATATTGATAACATGACTTTACATTTTGGCTGTCATGTCTGTGGATGATGATTCATGAACTTGGCATTTTGATGGCACTGACATATTCAGCGATGTAAATTCTTGCTTTTGAGGCATGGATTTAGGATTTTGAAGAGGTTACCTGCTTTTGCTGGTCATCCATGATGTTTTGCCATTTGCACTAAGTGTTTTAAGAAATGCACTAGCTGTTATGCAAATGTTAAGTCTGTTGTGAGAAATGCACCAAAGCAACTGAGAAAAACTGTAAATATTTCTGTTGTATGTTTCTAAGAAGGTAAGCATTTTTGTATGTACTACTTCATACCCTGGATATTTAATTGTCAATATTTTATTCAAAAGGCATTTGAATTGTATTCAAAAAGAAGCTCTTGGTATATTCTGTAAAAGATCAGACTTGACACACTTAAAAATTATCCCTGGCTGCAACAGTTTTTGAAAGGAACAGAAATGTTCACAAGACTGAGTCCAAAGCAGAACTGAACTTGAGTTGCAAAGATGGTGGTTTTAAATAGTCAGACCGGAAGTGACGTAGGGTAACCAGAAGTGATTGTCTTCTGACGTCAATCAAGGTGGCGGAACCGGAAGTGACATCAGTTGAGGTGCTGTAACCGGAAGTGACGTCAGTCGAGGCCCCAGAACCAGAAATACTGTCAGTCGAGGCACTAGAACCAGAAGTGACGTATTCAAGGTTGAATCAGATAGGTTTTCCCGCGGCTGGTCTGTAGAGATTACAGGAGAAGATTTAGTGCACCCCGTCACCCCCTGGCCTTGAGTGAAATTATTTTAACTTGGTCCATACAATGATCTCCTACTTGCATGTGCGCGACCCCACTAATAGTTCTTCTTTCAAGATTTATTATAATTTACAATTGTCAAACGCAAGGATCACCTTTCTGGCTCATCCATTACAGTAATCCCTCGCTATATCGCGCTTCGACTTTCGCGGCTTCACTCTATTGCGGATTTTAAATGTAAGCATATCTAAATATATATCACGGATTTTTCTCTGGTTCGTGGATTTCTGCGGACAATGGGTCTTTTAATTTATGTTACATGCTTCCTCAGTTTGTTTGCCCAGTTGATTTCATACAAGGGACGCTATTGGCGGATGGCTTAGAAGCTACCCAATCAGAGCATGTATTACGTATTAAATAAAACTCCTCAATGATATATGATATACTTCCCACGCGGTGCTTGATTGTTTGCTTTAATCTCACGCTCTCTCTCTCTGACGTTCTCTGCGCCTGATGGAGGGGGTGTGAGCAGAGGGGCTGTTTGCTTAGAAGATACAGATGCTCCTCTAAAACATGCTGCTTTATCGCAGTGCTTCGGCATACTTAAAAACCCAAAAGCACGTATTGATTTTTTGATTGTTTGCTTTTCTTAGCGAGCGCTCTCTCTCTCTATCTGAAATTCTCTGCTCCTGATGCGCGCACTCCTTTGAAGAGAAGATATATTTGCATTCTTTTAATTGTGAGAAAGAACTGTCATCTCTGTCTTGTCATGGAGCACAGTTTAAACTTTTGACTAAAGGGTGTTATTTCATGTCTAGAGGGCTCTGATAATGTTAACAGTGTGGGAGAGTTTATAAGGGTTAAAATATATTAAAATAACCATACAAACATATGGTTTCTACTTCGCGGATTTTCATCTATCGCGGGGGTTTCTGGAACGCAACCCCCGCGATCGAGGAGGGATTACTGTATAAGCAATACCACCCCAGAACAAGAAGGTTGCTAACAATATTGTCTCTTTTTATTCTCACAGCACAGAGAAGATGCCCAAATAGGGCAACTGAATCTGTCGCTTCCAGTCAGAGGACTGTAAGTTCGACACACTCCTGGAAGGTGATGAAAGCTCAGCCCAGAATGGAGCTCTATACCAGGCCTGACTCACATCTCTTGACCACCAAGAGAAGGCATTGCTGTCCTGTATTTTTGTTTGTTTATGCCACATTTATTTTTGTTGCATATGGCCTGTCAATTAAACAGGGAGATCCAGTTCGCGCCCCAACATTTATTTTGGATCTCATGTCATACCTCACACGATCACACAGTACATTCCCAGATAATGCAAGATATTAAAAAAACAAAAAACAAATCACTGTCAGTGAGTCAGGCTCATTTAGAAAAGCAATGGAAAAGGTGTACCCCATCTTGTTCTGAATCTCCAGTTCCAGTTGATTTGCTTTTTTCATAGTAGTTGGTTCCTTCTGCATAGCAGATGTGTAATCAAGCAAGCTGCTATTTTTTTTAAGCAGAGCTAGCTAGCCTACAGGGACTTTCTTATTGGAATATGATTCATCATGGTTTCATCAACAGCAATGTATATTATTTACAACGCTGCATAAAGAATCCATTTCAGCATACATTTAAAAATAATGATTAAGTTATGTTTGTATCTTTCAAACTTCACAAGCTAATAACATTTTTCTGTACCTTCAAGAGTCATATACAGCCTTATGGAATGGTTTATGAATAAAATCAATACTGGAAAATTTCAATAAACAGAAATAAATAGAAATTTTACATTGGTACTAAACAACAACCTGTCTAGTTGAATTCAGTTGAAAAAGTGTATATTGCACAACTAATCTGTAATGCAAGCTTGTGAAAAGATAAAAAGATATCCCATAGAGGACTTGTTTCTGCCTTACATCTATTGCTTTCATGATATGTTCAATCACCATGCAATCCTGACCCAGGAAAAAATAGGGCATTTAAAAATTAATAGATATGAGGTAAAAAATAATCAGAATGCTAACCACTGAAGTGTTTGAACCTACACAATATCCATTTAAAGTATACTGAGTAAAACAAGCATATGTGGAGTGTCACACATGCACACCTGGGGATCATGTGCATGGCTCTGCTGAGGTAAGGTGGTTCCACTCCAGGATGAGAGGGGACGCTATTGCCAACTGTATCTTCTCTTTCACACACAGTTCTAAGAAGCCATCCCAGGAGAACACCTAATCCTGTCCAAGGTGTCCAGAGCAGACTTCACCCCTTCTAGTTTGATGGCAAAAACGGGACGGGCCCCAGAAGGTGGTGTCTTATTATAAGCCAGTGACCAAAGATGACATAGATCCAGTGTGATAGCATCTTAAACTCTGGATTGGAATTTTATTTTTTTAGAGCTGCTATAGCTGATATCTACACTGCACCCTTGTGCACCCTTAGTATTTCAAGTTCAATATTAAATAAGGTTACCCTGTGGTGCCCCAGTTCACCTTTCTGGCAATTTGTGGTCTATCTACCAGATCACATGAGATATAAATGATATATGTCTGATTGTTATTATGCCACAAATCAGTGACTGTTTGTTATTCTGAGAACTCCCAAATTTTAAGTTAAACTCCAGCATTCCTGTTGGAATAGTTAGTATGTAGCGAGGCTCAAAAGGAACGAGCAAGCTGCAGAAACATGACACCTTGTATTTAGAAGTCCGATTAGTTACTGGTGGAGCTGTCCTTTAGTTTGAATAGCTAAGCTTAGTGGAAACACGCTGTAAGGGGCGCAGCACTCAAGCAAAGATATACAGGTTGTATGAGCGTTGTGAGCTGAATTCATCAAGGAGAGCCAGAGCGAAAGCACCTTGCCACAGCTGGCAGGATTTTGTAAATGTGGCGTGTCACAGGGCTCCATTGGAATGCTGTGAAAAGACATTTGCTGTTAGAAGCCCCAGTAGTCACTTGAGCTGATTGAGTTTTCCTCTGGCTCCACTGGCTTAGATGGTTGCTTTCCTGCTATGCAGGGTGCAGATCCATTTTTGTGTCACAACTGACCATTGAACTCAGCTATTTCCTTACGAATTCTCACACACTAATAATTTTGACAATTAGGAATGTATCAGTGTGTTGTTTTTTTCTCGCTTCTTTACTGTTATTCGGTTTCGTTTTATGTTTTTCATTTTTCCTTTGTACTTTACCCTTGCTTATGTTCAGAGTCTACAGGGATAGGGCCTGGAAAAGGACACTAAGGTGCTGCAGTCATTAGGACTCCAGTTCCCTGAGGGGACTGCAAAAGACTTGACTGCCACAACACTTTGTTGTGACATTAGATATGCTTCGTGCATTCAGCCCCATTTCCATAGGATAAAATAAGAGTGTTTCACTCTGTGCTTAGCTGTTTAGAGAGTTACTGTTATTATTAATAGTTTTTTTAGTAGACATTTTGTATACATTTTAGATAGATAGATAGACAGAGAGACAGACATATAGATAGATCCCAAGGGGAAATTCACATACCTCAGCAACAGCATACTGATAATAACAATATTAATTAAAGAGCAATAAAAGCGCAGTGCAAGTTAAAAAATGCAAGTTGGAGAGTGTGAGGCAGGTATAATAGTCTATAATCTTGTGTAGTGTTAACGTTTAGCCCACCCGGTGGAATTGAAGAGTCGCATAGTGTGGGGGAGGAACAATCTCCTCAGTCTGTCAGTGGAGCAGGACAGTGACAGCAGTCTGTTGCTGAAGCTGTTCCTCTGTTTGGAGATGATACTGTTCAGTGGATGCAGTGGATTCTCCATGATTGACAGGAGCCTGCTCAGCGCCCATCACTCTGCCACGGATGTCAAACTCTCCAGCTCCGTGCCTACAATAGAGCCTGCCTTCCTCATCAGTTTGTCCAGGCGTGAGGTGCCTCACTTCTTTATGCTGCCTCCCCAGCACACCACCACGTATTAGAGAGTGCTCGCCACAACTGTCTGATAGAACATCTGCAGGATCTTATTGCAGATGCTGAAGGACGTCAGCCTTCTAAGGAAGTATAGTCGGCTCTGTCCTCTCTTGCACGGAGCATCAGTATTGGCAGTCCAGTCCAATTTATCATCTACCTGCACTCCCAGGTATTTATAGGTCTGCACCCTCTGCACACAGTCACCTCTGATGATCACATGGTCCGGTAGGGACCTGGGCCTCCTAAAATCCGCCACAAGCTCCTTGGTTTTGCTGGTGTTCAGGTGTAGGTGGTTTGAGTCGCACCATTTAACAAAGTCCTTAACTAGGTTCCTGCCCACTCCTGATGCAGCCCACGATAGCAGTGTCATCAACGAACTGTTGCACGTGACAGGACTCCGGGTTGTATTGGAAGTCCGATGTATATAGGCTGAACAGGACCGGAGAAAGTACAGTCCCCTGCGGAGTTCCTGTGTTGCTGACCACAATGTCAGACCTGCAGTTCCCAAGACGCACATCTGTCTGTAAGATAGTCCATGATCCATGCCACCAGGTATGAATCTACTCCTATGTCTGTCAGCTTGTCCCTAAGGAGCAGAGATTGGATGATGTTGAAGGCGCTAGAGAAGTCCAGAACATAATTCTTACAGCACCACTGCCTCTATCCAAGTGGGAGAGGGATCGGTGTAGCATATAGATGATGGCATCCTCGGCTCCCACCTTCTCCTGTTATGCGAACTGCATTTCTCTATGTTCTGTTTATTTCTATCTTAATTTTGTACTGAGATTTTTCATCAATTATTGAAATTTAATTATCTTTAGTTTTATATTAATTATATTTAATAAACTTATTAAATCATTTTAAGTGTTTTTTAGTCATTAGTTTTGCTTTCCAATATTGGGTAAAATGTATAAAATTCAGAGCATATGCATGTATTTGTTAGTAAGCAGTCTTAGGAGAACTGGGTTATAGCTCATTGCTCAGGTTTGAGGCCTTTTTGAGTCTTAAAGTACTCTTTTTGTTATTTTGTTTAATTTTTCTTATTGTTTTTGTTTAGTTGCTTTTCTGTGATTAATCCTCACATGTTTGCCGACTTTCTTAATTGGTGTTTTTTAAGTTCAAAGCTCACATAGTCTCAAACTACTTTAAATCTTTCATTGTCTCATTTTTTAAATTGTGGCGTATTTTTTCTTTTTTTGGAGTACTTACACAAAAGTCAGACATAAAGAAAAGCATCATTCAGAATTGAGGTCAGGAAACAGGTGTGGGCCAGGATAATTTGAAGTAATAAGAAAACATGATCGCCTAATTCAAAAAATGTTAGGCCAAAGTCAACGTTAAGAAGGACAGGTATATTAAACTAGTCTATCTTTCCACTTTCTAAACTGCTAAACAAATGTTAAATAGTTTTTTAACCGAAGTTTGGATGATACGAATGGTGTGTCATTATCATAAAATCCCTTACACCTTGGGGGGATTTTTCAGCAGTCTCCACCCTGGGAATATCCCAAAATAAAGCCTTATTATTCAAAAAATAAAGGAAGAACAGATTTTTCACTAAAACCTGATGGATAAGTTCTCAAATGTGATAGAATCTGTGTTTGTGTCAAAGTTAAATATTCCTTTACTTAGAATCTGCTGCCATACTGTACCTGTATAAAGTTTCATGGTGATAACACAAAGAAATAAAAAGTTACAGCATTTGGCACCCTGGGTGTCCCTCCCTCCCCTATCCAAAACCTCTCCAAACAGGGATTCAAAACAATTCTATTGCACATAAAAACAGTGAATCTTATAAAAACTACGAAACCCATCTCCAATACACTCTTAAACCCAAGTACCCCCCTACCCCACCTACACATTTACATGAAACTATTTGCTGTACATTGTTTGCTCCTCCTTCAAACTGTGCATGTTTTCATTCTGCATGCCCTCAGCTATGTCTCATTATGTCCATATATGAACACAGAGACATCACAGTCACTACCATCCAGTGGTATAAAGTTTGTGAGTGTAACACCTATTGAGTCAGAACTAATAACCCAGAAATGTGAGGTGGTACTTGCCAAAGGCGGTCTCATGACTCTAATCTAAGCTTATTTGGAGGATATCTCATGACTGATGCATCGTAAAATAAAGTGTTTGGACTTGTTTTGATCAGGAAAACCTACTGTAAGTACTGATGAGTCACTTGTAGATATTTGCTGTTGTTTTGTGAAATAATTTGTGAGAGCACACGAAAAATCAGAAGACCGGTGTAATGCTGTTCCCAGTTTTTAGCCTGTAGCACACGTTTGCTCAGTCAGTGGGAGGATTCATCTCATTGGTTGAAATCTATTTGTCAGAACTTTCTGATTGATTCATAACACTTGGATAAACAAATATTTTTTGTGACAATTTATGAAATACCACACTTATGATTTCATACCAGATTTGATTTCTAGGAGTGTGAAGTTGACACCTGTTGCTTGAAAATGAAGTATTGTTTGTGTCAGTATGTGGCATACTTCACCTGTATGATATAGCAAAAGATTTTTAGCTCTGCCCAGTACCAGGCTGCTCAGGGTGTAAGAGGATCTAAAAAACATTAATATTCAGTTGTCAGTGTCTCACATGACCAGCAAAGATGCTGTTACTATAAACAATACATCTGCACCAGGAAAAGGTACAATAAGAATAGCACTGTGATAAATTAACAAACAAGACAATATTAATGATGATAAGAAATTCCTTATAAAATTAACAATCATGATAGTTAGGCATGTGCCAAAAGCAAAATTCATAGCAGGTCTACATTGGACTTGTAATATTTGTTGATCATGGTGCCACAGTATGGCAACTCAGTCAGACATGTACATATCGCA
The DNA here is from genome assembly GCA_026402145.1 of Polypterus bichir lapradei. Classification (NCBI taxonomy): domain Eukaryota; kingdom Metazoa; phylum Chordata; class Cladistia; order Polypteriformes; family Polypteridae; genus Polypterus; species Polypterus bichir. The sequence goes on from JANRMT010062836.1 coordinate 14,966,452, forward strand.
TTTAACCTGAACCTGCTTTTACCCAGGTCAATGGTTTCACCATTGTGTAAGTTGCTTAGCTTTTGATCTTCATTAAATGAGGTGGCTCTTAATCTTATTTCATTTAGAGAAGTCCACAGCATCTGCAAAACAATCATGTCTTTGGGGTTTTTATGTGCATATTTGTCCTGGTCTGCATTCAGGCCTGATGCTTAAATAATGGTATTTGGATGCTGCTAGAAAGAGAATACTGTACATACACTGACTCAGGAAAATGCATAGAAAAGGACTAACAAAGACTGGAGTCCATTCTCTTCAAAGTAAGACTAATTTTGTTTGAGGATGCCAATTGACCAATTTACAATTGCCAGTTACTCTAACACATAAATCTTTAGGAAGTATAAGGCATCCAGTTTGATGGTACTAGAGTTTTTTGCAATCATCACCTCAGACACAATTGATGAGGCAAGGCTCTGGTGCAAAAAATAACTTTTTTTTACTGAATCTGTAGTACAGTACAGGCAATAAATAAAACATTGAAGCTTCTTCCAAATTCTCCTCATCCTCTGTCCATGGTAAGCCCTTGTCATTATGATTTTCCAAACTCCAAAGATCCCCAGACTGAAGGGAAGTAACTACTTTTAAAAATGGACTGAGGAGTACCATTGGAGTGTCAGAAGTATATTCCATAAGCAGGCGTGAAGGATGAGGACAGAGTAGCCCATTCACGTAAGCTACGGATTGCTCTAATGGATTGTAAACTAGAGCAATGAAAGAGGTAGGTTGCCATCCGGAGAATATATTTCCCTGACAGACAATCCACCACTGCTCATCCATTACATTGGCTTCCTATCTGAGAAAGGTTCTTACAGCCACCCCAGCAGGACCACGTGCAACCTCTTTTATATTCTGTTACTCATAGAAGCCTCATGGACATTGTAATGCTGATCCAAATAAGGTTAGGGGGCACTGTCTCTAAAGATGTCTTTTCTTTTCCTCACTCCAGATCCGAAGCCCAAAGAGATTGCCTAGCACTTTCCATCGTCCACCTACACTCACCACACCCCTTCTGGTGCAGCTTCCATAAAAACAGACATGACCCAAACAATTCGACCCAGCATCACTATAGTTGGAACTTCCAATAACACTGATAAATCCAATAGTGAGAAGCTATAATAGATGAGTTTTCTGTTGTGCCAGGGGCATTATTTTTGCTTTCATCCTATGAACTTATTAAAGGGCTGTGACCCACTGATACCCCAGCATTACTTTTTTGTTGCTGTGGGTTGATCACACATTTTAGTGATTCCACGGAAAATCACTTAAGATTGATTTTTTCTTGATTCAAGATTAACTCAAGAAAGATTTTAGAATACAATATGTCAGATTATACTGTACAATAATATATATATATATATATATATATATAATATATATATAATATTTACTAAGTACACAAATAAATTGTGTAAAATGTACAAGGAATTGAATCAAGTAAACAACTTTGATAATATTTAATTTGAAGCTAAACACATTGGATCAAATTAAGTAAACAAGCTACATAGATAGATAGATAGATAGATAGATAGATAGATAGATAGATAGATAGATAGATAGGGTAGACCATTACAGATCTACTGTGGCCAAAGGTACCAATTTTTCACATGGGATGTGCACTTCACAGACACCAGTCCATAATAGCTTACATAAATGTGATATCCATATAACCAAGCCTACCACATTCCTTAAAGCATCATTACAAGTAACAAGCTGCCCCTTCGCCTGTATCCTTTTTGCCTGAATCTGTATTTTCTGCAGTATTATTATTTGGGTCTATCTGAAATGTGCTGATGAAAATGCAGTTTAGCCTCCCGACAGACTTATCCACATTTTTATATTTTGTGCTCTGCTATTGTTTGTCAGATTCACTGCAATAAGCTCTCATTAGCTAAACATCACAAAATAATTATGTCTAACTACTGTATGTTTGCATCACAATGTGTAGTGTGGCAATCATGAGACACTGCAGGATTCATCTCGATGCATAACAAGTTTTGACTTGCAGATTTTTTTTTCGTCTGAAACCTGACCACATGCTGCTTTTAATATAAAATTAAAATTCATCTTAAAAAATTACATGCTGAATTTAATTCTATTACAATGCAATTAACCATAGAAATACCAAATGGTAAATTCCATCATGTGTCAGCATACTTTACAGCACTGTGCAGAGTCCCCAAAAAAAATAAATGTGGGCCTATATGGCAGACTTTTTTGAATAAATTAACATGCATTTTACTGCAGCATTCTCCCAGCCTTTGAACACTTTTGGCAGACATCGGTCAAAAGTGGCAGATTAAACAAGAACGAATAAGAGCTTGCTTTTCTTTCTTAAAAGCACCTATCACTATCATATGTTTTTTATTTGCATTTTATACAGGTATAATTAAGTTGAAATAATTAAATCTACACATTCAAATATGTCTCCAGGGTCGGCCTAATGGCCGGAGAGAGATCTCATTGATAGACCGACCTGCAAGTTGTAAAATGAGGGGCTTTGATCATTTCAGTACATAGCGCTACTATTCATTTCTCACCATCTCTGTATGTGACTTGATTGACCCAATCACAATGGAATGTACACTTTTTTTTCCAGTGTCTATCCAATTGTGCCAAAAAGAAAGAGTGGCTGTGACTGGGAATGATGTATGCTGAGTTCCGCAAAATGTGTTACATTTGTGTGTATGTGTGGATTTAGTTAGACATTTTACTGTTTAAATGTCTTTGTGTGTCTTGTTATATTAAGATTTTTGTTAAAATTTTTAAAATAATTGATATACATTTAATTGTTGTCCATTGTTATGCACAATGTTTTGTACTCTGCATTTTTCCAGCTCATTCATAAGCCCATATAAAAGTCAAATTATGCAGTTTTATGCATCAAATCAAGAATCTTTTAGAAAAGTTACTCAAGATGCATCGAAGATTTGTTTTTCTCTGCCCTCATACAGAACACTAAACAGATGAGATAACAAGAATTACTAGCAGACCAGTGTTGCCCTTCCCATGTGTTAAGTTGAAAGGCTTTTTTAAAAGGAAAATAACAAAATATTTTTAAAAGTCACGTAAGTATTAGAACATGAGGAATATATGAAGGTCATGTGGCATGTTTATGTTTTGAAATTCATGGGGTGCTTGAGCAGCACAGCACACACGGTGCTGGTCCCTATGTACTGTATGTGTGTTTGTTCATGTCTTTCTCTTCATCATCCAGCATATGCTCTGGTAGCTATCTTCACTTCTAAAGTTCTTTGAGTATGTGAGTGTCTGTGTGCATATGGTCGTCTGTGCCTCCGTGTGAGCATACATGTAATATTTAAATAAATTGTGTATCTCAAAAATTATGTATCTCAAAAATTACTTGTGCAAAAATTTTGCAAATCAATATGCCTGGTCCAAATAAAGCAGACTGCAAAAATCTAAGTTAATTTAAATAATTTCCGTTTTTAAAGGATATGGGGATAAGTACTGGACCAAAAACAATAGGCCTGGAGCCTGTAACAAGACAAAAAACATGCAACTTGTTTGAAAAAGATAGGTCAGCTTTTTCTTAAGTTGTCATTGTCTATATGTGTCAGCATTCAAGGTGGAGATCTTGGAAACCGCTTACTCTAAAATGTTATATTGTTGCTAAGTTGTAGTCATACAGGAACACTACAAAACACATAAAAACATCTTCATTTTCCAAAGAATATTGTAAATGTAATAAAAATCAATTTCACTTTTCCACAGACACATATATAGACACCATGCCAAACTGAACTTTTCATGACATTCTGAATACTGTAAAATCAGAATATGATCTTAACTGGATAGTAAGTTTTTGACCCATCACCAACATTCCATTTACTTGGAAGTAATACATATTTACATTCAGACTCTTCTGTAAACTGCTAGAACCAGTAATAAAATATAAGCAAATTCAAAGGATGCCTGTTGTGTTTTACAAGGTTAAAGGAACAAGAATGGGAATAAGGGATCAGAAGCCAAGACTTAGTCAAAAAGAAAGCCGGAGAACCCGGAGAATCAAGTTAACTGTTCTCAAAACAAAACTGAAACAAAAGTCAATGTCAGAAAAAAATAGATTAGTTTGTTAACCAGAGAATCAGAAAAGTGAAGAAAACACACACAAAGACTTTAGTATATCCAGTTTCGGATAGCATTGGGATATAAAGGTGACACAGAACTGCAACATTTACTTATAGTATGTTCTCATAGTTAGACTAAAAGTGACAAATGTTTGAATCGGTTTTACTCCCGTTAAGTTGGACTTACCAGTTGGTAATGTGGTCTTCCTTATGCTCTGATGCCTTGAATGTTTTGAGGCAAATATTATTCTTACCAATTATGTATACTCAAAATACTGTCAGAATTGGAGAATATTTGTAAACTGTTTGTAATGTATTTCTGTATGATCAGGAATATTTTATAATATTTTTTCAGGCACAGCAAAGTACAGTGAGAAGTTTAAAAAGAACACTAAACAGTGGGTAGAAACAAATCAATATGGAGCCTCAATGCAGAATCTCCACCATAAATTGGTTAAGCAAGTGTTAAAAATAAAGAACTAAAAAGAAATCTATGATCCAGTTTCAAGAAGACCACCTAACATAACCAGCATACCTACCGTGGATTTAAATTGAATTTAGACCTGTTCACTTTCTGCAAACTTTTTTGTGCTGTAAATTTAATTTTAAGTGAATAAATTTGCCATTTTTGACCCTTACTGACAAAGTGAAAACATGTTTTCAGAAAGGTTTACAAATTCAATAAAAATCAGAAACTGAAATGTGTTAGTCATATAAGCATTCAAAGCCTTAGTTCAGTACTTTGTAGAAACCTCTTTGGCACCAATTAAAGCTTATAATCTTCCTTTGGGAAAGCCTCTGTCAACCTTGCACACCTGGATTTATCCCATTGCAGATCCTCTCATGCTCCATTAGACTGGATGGGAAGGGTCTATAAACTGCCATCTTCAGGTCTCTCCATAAATATTTTATGGGGTTTAAGTCTAGGCTTTAGCTGGGCCTCTAAAGGAAAGCTGGAATCTTATCCCAAAGCCACTACAGCATTGTTTCTACTATATGCTTTGGATCATTGTCAAGCTGAAAGGTGAGCCATCACCCCACTCGGATGCACTCTAGAGCAGGTTTTCTTCAAGGACCTCTCTCTCTTTGCCTGTATCCATCCTTACTTCATTTTTGAGAAGTCTTCATGTCCCTTCTGCTAACAAACACTTCCATAGCATGATGCTGCCACCGCCAATCTTTACTGTGGGAATGGTATTGGGCAGGTGATGAGCAGGGCCTAGTCTTCACCAGACATAATGCTTGAAGTTCTGCCCTAAAATTTCAATTTTATTCTCATCAGATGAGGGAATCTTTATCCTCATGCTCTAAGAGCCCTTTAATGCCATTTGGTAAACTTTTACGCAGGAATGGCTTCCAACTAGCCACTCTGCCATAAACACCTGGATGATGGAGTGCTGCTGAGATGCTTTCAACAGGTTGTCTTATCTTGGCAGTTGACTTCCGAAGCTCTGTTAAAGTGATGATTGGGTCAGTGCTAGGACTGCTATTATTTTAAATCTATATAAATGATTTGGATAGGAATATGAATAACAAGCTGGTTGAGTTTGCAGATGACTGACAGATAATCTTGCTTCCATTGAATCATTACAGAGGGACTTGGACAGCATACATGATTGGGTAGATTTGTGGCAGGTGAAAGTTAATGTAAGTAAATGTAAAGTATTAGATGTAGGGATTAAAAATGTTATATCTAAATACACAGTGGGAAGTCTGAAAATTGAAAGTACACCTTATCAGAGGAGTTTAGGAGGCATAGTGAACTTGACACTATCAACTGCCAGACAGTGTTCAGAAGCCATTAAGAAGGCTAGCAGAATGTTAGGTTATATAACATGATGTATGGAGTACAAGTCCAAGGAGGTTATGCTCAAGCTTTATAATGCACAGGTGAGGCCTCATCTGGAGTAATCTGTGCAGTTTTAGTCTCCAAGCTACAAAAAGGACATAGCAGTGCTAGAAAAAGTCCAGAGAAGAGCAACTAGGCTTATTCCAGGACTGCAGTGGATGAGGTATGAGGAAAAATCAAAGCAGATGGGCCTTTTCAGTTTAAGCAAAGGGAGATTAAGAGAAGACACGATTGAAGTGTCTTAAAATTATGAAGAGAATTAGTATAGTGGATCAAGATTGATACTTCAAAATGAGTTCAGCATGAAGACAGGGGCTTGGAAACTTGTTAAGTGTAAATTTCACACAAATCTTAGAAAGTTTTTCTTCACACAGAGAACCATAGACACATAAGTTAAGTTGTAGACAGTAGGACATTTGGGAACTTTAAAACTAAACTTTTATATTTGGTATTTTGGAAGAATTAAGTGGATAGGACTGGAGAGTTGGATTGAACAGCTTGTTCTCATCCAGATTGTTCTAATGTTCTTGGTCACCTTTCTGTCCAAGTTCCTTCTTGCCTAGCTACTCAGTTTGTCCCAACAGCCACCTCTAGTCATACCAGGCTTCTGTTTCACAATTATCAAGGCCACTGTACTCCTGGGAACTCTTAAAGCTTTAGAAATTCTTTCATACTCTTGCCCTGATCTATGTCTCAATTTTATCATAGAGGTCTACAGAGAGTTTCTTGGACTTCATGTCTTGGTTTTTCGTCTGTCATGTGAGTTGTGGGAGTTTGTACACATGGGTTTTCACCTTTCTAAACTATGTTCAATCAATTCAGTTTTACACAGTTGGACCGCAATTAAGTTCTAGACACATCTCAAGGATAACTAAAGCAAACGGGATACATGCGACCACAATTTGGAGTGCCACAGCAAAGGGTCTCAATACTTATAGAAATGAGATTTTTGTTTTTAATTTTTAATAAACTTGCAAACCTTTCTAAAAACAAGTTTTCACTTTGTCAGTATGGGTTGTTGAGTATAGATTGATGTTCAAAAATAGCAAATTAAATCTACAAGACAATAAAGTGTGCAGAAAGTGGAGGAATTTGAATTTTGAAGCCACTGTAAATCAGACAAGGAGGATGTCATTACAGCTCATCAATCAAGATTAAAAAAAAATATTTAATGCTTGTCCGCTCAAACAAAAATAAAATTTGCGGTGCCAGTCTGGCCATTCCCATTTACTTAACAGTATGAACAAAAATAACACATGATGGCATAAAAAGGAAACAAAAACTGTGTCCACCGGAATACCGTGTGTGATATAATAATGGCTCCTCAAAGGTTGAGGAGCTCCTTTACTCTGGTCATTCAGGAAGGGAGGGGAAAGAAGTGATGCCTCCTTCCAGGTGGTCATGTTTTCATGGCCCAGAAGGGGCAGAGTCATTTCCCCTTTATTGGATGGTTTCTCTGTACTGTGAAGGAAGAAAAAAACAAGGCAGTTACTGGCAGTGCCCCATCTCGGCCCAGGGCGGTATAATTTATCTGGGAAGAGTTACTAGGGTGACCCTCTGACACGCATGCATGAAAATATATATACTGTATATATATATATATACATATATATATCTATAATAATAAAAGGCAAAGCCCTCACTCACTGACTGACTGACTGACTGACTGATTGACTGACTGACTGACTGACTGACTCATCACTAATTCTCCAACTTCCCATGTAGGTAGAAAGCTGAAATTTGGCAGGCTCATTCCTTACAGCTTACTTACAAAAGTTAAGCAGGTTTCATTTCGAAATTCTACACGTAACGGTCATAACGGTCGATAACGGTCGACAACGTCCGCCATGTTGAACTTTCTTATTTATGGCCCCATCTTCACGAAATTTGGTAGGCGGCTTCCCTGCGCTAACCGAAACCGATGTATGTACTTATTTCGATGGTATGACGCCACTGTCGGCCGCCATATTGAACTTTCCAACGTCACCAATTTTCAAACTTCCCGTGTAGGTAGAAGGCTGATCCCATCTTCACGAAATTTGGTAGGTGACTTCCCTGCGCTAACCGAAACCGATGTACGTACTTATTTCGACGGTATGATGCCACTGTCGGCCGCCATATTGAATTTTCCAAACGTCACTAATTCTCCAACTTCCCGTGTAGGTAGAAGGCTGAAATTTGGTAGGCCCATTCCTTACAGCTTACTTACAAAAGTTAAGCAGGTTTCATTTCGAAATTCTACGCGTAACAGTCATAACGATCAACAACGTCCGCCATATTTAACTTTCTTATTCATGGCCCCATCTTCACGAAATTTGGTAGGCAGCTTCCCTGCGCTAACCAAAACCAATGTACGTACTTATTTCGGTGGTATGACACCACTGTCAGCCGCCATATTGAATTTTCCAACATCACTAATTCTCCAACTTCCCGTATAGGTAGAAGGCTGAAATTTGGCAGGCTCATTCCTTACAGCTTACTTACAAAAGTTAAGCAGGTTTCATTTCGAAATTCTATGCGTAACAGTCATAACGGTCAACAACGTCCGCCATGTTGAATTTTCTTATTTATGGCCCCATCTTCTCGAAATTTGGTAGGTGGCTTCCCTGCACTAACCGAAACCAATGTACGTACTTATTTAGGTGGTATGATGCCACTGTCGGCCGCCATATTGAACTTTTCAACAGTCTTTGTTACTTATGGGCCCATCTTAAAGAAATTTGGTACACGGGTTCCGAACGCTAACTGAATCCTCTTACGTACATATATACGTCCATAGCCTGCAGCTTGGTCACCATGTGAGGCGGCGTTGGGTCCCCCATCCCAACGCCTCCCACGTTGTTGGCTGCCTGCCTGCCTATATAAGGCCGTCCGTCGCTCCAGTCTCTACATTCCCTTCCTTGCTTCGCCACGGGATTCACGTCTCCCTGCTGATAACTACAGCCTTTTTCTTTAATCCACGGCTTCTCCGCTGTTTTATTGTTTGTTTATTACAATTATAGTTATTGTATAGGTATTTTACATTTACTTTACATTACTCAGGTACCCATTTCCTTCATCATTCCAACCCCCATTACCATGTCTATCGAGGTAACCACCATCGATCAAAGAACTGTCACTTACCGAGTGGTTTCCATGCCCGGAGATGGCACCTTCCTTTTCCATTCTCTGTGTTACATATTGCACGGCCATATCAGGCTCACTCTTGATATCCGGAAGAACATTGTGTCTTATGTATTGAATGACTGGGACAGGTTCAAGGTGTGGACTGATGACGGTACAGGAGATAATTATACTACACAGGAGCACTAGAAGAGTGAAATGCTTAAGCCCTTCAGCTATGGTTCTGCATGTGAGTTGATGGCTGCCGCTGAATTGTTCGGTTGGTGCTTTCAAGTGTACCGAAATGGCCAAATATTTTACACCTTTTGACAACCGCCAATGCCTCTTAAACATCTTACATTCACAGGTAACGATTTCAGTAGTGGACACTTTGATGTTTATGAATGTTTAAACTCTCAACAGCTGGATGTGAAGTTATCGATGAAACCGGTTGTAAGCTTACAACGCTTGAAAGATGCCGAATGTCACTTCAACACAAGTCCTGCAAATACTGTCATAATTGAAACAAACCATGAACCTCAAACTGATTATGACAGCAGCAATCCAAGCTGTGAGATTTGAGACAAGATTACTGTTCACATGGCCAACTGTAAGTTGCATGCTCAAGAGTAAGCTCAGCGCACAGCTTGGTCATGTTACAACCGGAGAGCCGAACTGACAACGTGGTATACAAAGAGATCCTTAACAAATAATTATTGGCATATTTTCCCTCAGTTTATAAAGGTTAAATTTTCTTCTTAATAAAAATTTTAAGGCAGTACTTCGCCGCTGCAAAGCGCGGGTATTTTGCTAGTCTATAATAATAAAAGGCAAAGCCCTCAATCACTGACTGACTGACTGACTGACTGACTGACGCATCACTAATTCTCCAACTTCCGATGTAGGTAGAAAGCTGAAATTTGGCAGGCTCATTCCTTACAGCTTACTTACAAAAGTTAAGCAGGTTTCATTTCGAAATTCTACACGTAACGGTCATAACGGTCGACAACGTCCGCCATGTTGAACTTTCTTATTTATGGCCCCATCTTCACGAAATTTGGTAGGCGGCTTCCCTGCACTAACCGAAACCGATGTATGTACTTATTTCAATGGTATGACGCCACTGTCGGCCGCCATATTGAACTTTCCAATGTCACCAATTTTCAAACTTCCCGTGTAGGTAGAAGGCTGACCCCATCTTCACGAAATTTGGTAGGTGACTTCCCTGCGCTAACCAAAACCGATGTACGTACTTATTTCGATGGTATGACGCCACTGTCGGCCGCCATATTGAATTTTCCAAACGTCACTAATTCTCCAACTTCCCGTGTAGGTAGAAGGCTGAAATTTGGTAGGCCCATTCTTTACAGCTTACTTACAAAAGTTAAGCAGGTTTCATTTCGAAATTCTACGCGTAACGGTCATAACGATCAAAAACGTCCGCCATATTGAACTTTCTTATTCATGGCCCCATCTTCACGAAATTTGGTAGGCAGCTTCCCTGCGCTAACCGAAACCAATGTGCATACTTATTTCGGTGGTATGACGCCACTGTCAGCCGCCATATTGAACTTTCCAACGTCACTAATTCTCAAACTTCCCGTATAGGTAGAAGGCTGAAATTTGGCAGGCTCATTCCTTACAGCTTACTTACAAAAGTTAAGCAGGTTTCATTTCGAAATTCTACGCGTAACGATCAACAACGTCCGCCATGTTGAACTTTCTTATTTATGGCCTCATCTTCTCGAAATTTGGTAGGCGGCTTCCCTGCACTAACTGAAACCAATGTACGTACTTATTTTGGTGGTATGATGCCACTGTCGGCCACCATATTGAACTTTTCAACAGTCTTTGTTACTTATGGGCCCATCTTCAAGAAATTTGGTACACGGGTTCCCAACGCTAACTGAATTCTATTTACGTACATATATACGTCCATAGCCTGCAGCTTGGTCACCATGTGAGGCGGCGTTGGGTCTCCCATCCCATCACCTCCCACGTTGTTGGCTGCCTGCCTATATAAGGCCGTCCGTCGCTCCAGTCTCTACATTCCCTTCCTTGCTTCGCCACGGGATTCACGTCTCCCTGCTGATAACTACAGCCTTTTTGTTTAATCCACGGCTTCTCCGCTGTTTTATTGTTTGTTTATTACAATTATAGTTATTGTATAGGTATTTTACACTTACTTTACATTACTCAGGTACCCATTTCCTTCATCATTCCAACCCCCATTACCATGTCTATCGAGGTAATCACCATCGATCAAAGAACTGTCACTTACCGAGTGGTTTCCATGCCTGGAGATGGCACCTACCTTTTCCATTCTCTGTGTTACATATTGCACGGCCATATCAGGCTCACTCTTGATATCTGGAAGAACATTGTGTCTTATGTATTGAATGACTGGGACAGGTTCAAGGTGTGGACTGATGACGGTACAGGAGATAATTATACTACACAGGAGCACTAGAAGAGTGAAATGCTTAAGCCCTTCACCTATGGTTCTGCATGTGAGTTGATGGCTGCCGCTGAATTGTTCGGTTGGTGCTTTCAAGTGTACCGAAATGGCCAAATATTTTACACCTTTCGACAACCGCCAATGCCTCTTAAACATCTTACATTCATAGGTGACAATTTCAGTAGTGGACACTTTGATGTTTATGAATGTTTAAACTCTCAAAAGCTGGATGTGAAGTTATCGATGAAACCGGTTGTAAGCTTACAACGCTTGACAGATGCCGAATGTCACTTCAACACAAGTCCTGCAAATACTGTCGTAATTGAAACAAACCATGAAACTGAAATCGATTATGACAGCAGCAATCCATGCTGTGAGATTTGAAACAAGATTACTGTTCACATGGCCAACTGTAAGTTGCATGCTCAAGAGTAAGCTCAGCGCATAGCTTGGTCATGTTACAACCGGAGGGCCGAACTGACAATGTAATTATTCACAAATAATTATTGCCATATTTTCCCTCACTTTAAAAAGGTTAAATTTTCTTCTTAATAAAAATTTTAATGCAGTACTTCGCTGCTGCGAAGCGCGGGTATTTTGCTAGTATATATATATTCCTTATAATAAGATTCCTATGTTGTGGTATGGCAGGTCCGTGGCTTCAAAAAAAAGGGCTAGAATTTAAATCCATAAAGCCATGTCATTCTCCGTGGGCACAATTGCATGACCGCGGGGAGTTAATGAGGTAGTTGGGGTGAGTCGTTCTCAATTGCTTCATTGGCTTCCTGCAGCGTGTGATTAAGGCACTGCGTCTACGAAAACGTGTGTGTGTGTGTGTATGTATATATACTGGCCAGCACAAAAAGAGAAGGGAGGAATCAAAGATGAGAGGAAGAAAAAGATGGAAAGAAAAGAGGTTAAAAGACGTTAAAGGCAGTCTTGGAAGGATGATCTGGCCACCTGGATGGAGGAATCAGAATGAGCTGGGTCCCCGCGAAGGAACTTTGGCTGTGGCGCTCTAGGGGTTAGTTCTCCCCACTGAATATTTGGGTGGAGTGTGGAGAGCAAGGCAGGTACCCTCCCTAGGCTTCCGAGATGCGACCAAGTGAGTGCGAAGGAAAAAGGGAGGAGAGCCAACCTCGGACGGTCTGGCTGTGATGTCCGGATGCAGTCAAGATGGGGGTCAGCATAATGGAGCTCGTGGCTGTTGAGTCTCCGCCAGCTACGTATGCAGTGGGTGAGCCGGGGAGAATGAGAAGGAGGTGGGCTGAGATCGGGAGGAGTTAGCCTGCATTTTAACCTCTGATTTTTAATGGATTTATTTATTGATTGATTTTTATCCCCACTTTTCACTGGATTTTACGGATTTATATATGTACTGTTTTTTAGAACACTGTACAATTGACACTTGTTGATTTTACTTTTGTGTTGACTGTTTTTTAATAAAAGCAATTGGGCACTTTTTCCACCATCCTCTGGCATCATCAGAGAATTGTCCTCATATGTCAGCTCATCTTGGTCATAACTATCGACGGTTTTGGTTCAGCAGACTCCCATGTGGGAAGAGGGAGTCTGAAGGGGACTGGCATCGTCACATATGTACACAGTGTTTAACTGAATATCAATGACTTTTCATTTGTCTTTTTGGTTATTACAGTTATTAACTGTAAAAAAAAAAAAAAAAAAACTATTTTGACCTATGCTCTCTCTTTTTTTTTAAATACAAATGTAATTTGTTTATCAAAGATGTTATTATGCAGCCTAATAATTGACTAAAAACTGTATAACAATAAATAGCTCTCCAATATTTTCTTAATTCTGAAATAACTGTTTGCATTACATCAGGCATACTTGTCTTTTCAGAACTTTTCTGCTTCCTTGTATCCAACATGAATACAAGTTAGTGAAAGTAATTAGTTGTGGAATGCAGCTTGGCAAAACAATTCTTCTGTCTCATCCAAGTTGTTCACCTTTCAATGCCCACTCCAGGACCACCCAATAAGCCACAAGCATTTAATGCCAAAAAAGATTATACTGAATTAATAAACTGCATACCTGTGCACTGTTTTGTATTAGAATACATTCTTAACTGGGCCATTGCAACATCCACATCTTACAATGATCAGCACAGCAACACTGGAGAACATCCAATTTCCACACAGTCAGTTGGATCTCTTATGCATCAATGCTAAGCTGCAAATTACTGCTGCTACAAAAATAAATAAGTATGTTAGATAATGAGCAGACTTTCTCTAATGAAAGCTGCCCATCTGCTTCCTTCCAGCTTTGATCACCATTTTCTGGGTTTAATCTTGCAAAGTGGAAAAATGACTTGAGAACACCATGAATGATGATGGTTCAAAATTCATCCTCATTCCTTACACACACAACAGCCTCATTTAACAAAGAAAGGTTGTTGCCGGCATGCCTAAGCTTTCCAGTGGTGCATGTAGTATGGCTCATTCCCTGCAATAAAAGAATTCATATTCACCAGCCATTATTTGACTTTTTCCATAGATTGCTCCCCAATCTCCAATTGTCTGTAGCCTCACCATAGCCTCTGACTGCATATTTTCTGCCCTTTACTTTCCTTCTTTTGCCTATAAATCTGTTTCTTTCTGTTTTCTTTTTTGTCGAATCTTCTGGAGCTCCTCCTCAGTATATTCTGGTTCATGAAAATGCTATTTAATAATTAGGTTAAATGTATTCTCCTCTTCATAGTCAAATACATTGTTGGTTTAATATGACATTTTATTTGTCTAAATCTTTAAAAAAAATTACCCATAAGCAGTCAAATTGTTCTTAAAACAAAAATGGTCTGTGCAAGATTCACAAAACAAGCTAGAAGAAACCACACTGCTGAGGATTAAAGATTGCTACAGAAGAATGCAAGTGGTGTGGTGATGTGTATGACAAACTTTTTTTAAAATGACTGAATCTTGAAAATACGGGTGGAAACTTAAGATGCAGATCAATACTCAATAATATTCTTTGCTTAAAAAATGGATGCATTTAGTAAGTTCTAAGGCTTTTGTTTTCACGTCTGAACTGTTGCCTCTTTGACCACATTTTAAACTGCAAGAACAAAACAAGCTGTTTTTTTTAATTTATGAAAATCGTTCACTTTAGAACACAATTTCTTGTGGCAAATTAATATCTATCTATCTATCTATCTATCTATCTATCTATCTATTGTGATAGAACCAGGGGCATCAGTGAGCCGCAAACCCAATCATAGGTTCAGATAAAAAATGGTTTATTCACCAATTCCTCCACAAACTAACACAATCACAAAGACAGTTTGTCTGTCTCCACAAAACATAATACCTTTTCCCAGTTCCTCTCACCACCGCACTGACCTCCTCCAATCGAATGCTGCTCCGAGTCGCTTGGACAAGGGAGTGTGGTCCCTTTCATTAAGGACCTGGGTGTACTTCCGGTGCCAAGACCATTGCCCGATGAAAGTACTTCTGGGTCATATGGAAGTACCATTTATTAGGGAGCTCATCTCCTTGCATTCCCCCCTTGTGGCACCCATGGTCCAAAGCAGGGCTGTGTAGTCAGACTAAATCTCCCAGCAATCCCTGCTGGTTCCCAAATGGGCACTGATATGGAGAGCTGCTGTGATCTAGTGTTCTGGGGGAATAAGACATCCCCTGCAGTGTCTTCTGGTAGGCTGTTCATCCATCCACTCCAGCCATCACTTCCTGGCCTGGCTCCTTCCTTTCTCAGGATGCCCATCTGTCTGCTCGGAAGCCTTCCATCTGGGTAAGGAACCATCCTCTTCTCTGGTCAGGATGCCTGTCCAGACCCTGTGGCATTTACACTATCATCTATCTATCTATCTATCTTTCTATCTTTCTATCTATCTTTCTATCTATCTATGTAGCTTGTTTACTTAATTTGATGTAATGTGTTTAGCTTCAAATTAAATATTATCAAAGTTGTTCACTTGATTCAATTTCTTGTACATTTTACACAATTTATTTGTGTACTTAGTAAATATTATATATATTATATATATATATATATTATTGTGCAGTATAATCTGACATATTGTATTCTAAAATCTTTCTTGAGTTAATCTTGAATCAAGAAAAAATCAATCTTAAGTGATTTTCCGTGGTATCACTAAAATGTGTGATCGACCCACAGCAACAAAAAAGTAATGCTGGGGCATCAGTGGGTCACAGCCCTTTAATAAGTTCATAGGATGAAAGCAAAAATAATGCCCATGGCACAACAGAAAACTCATCTATTATAGCTTCTCACTATTGGATCCATCCACTCCAGCCATCACTTCCTGGCCTGGCTCCTTCCTTTCTCAGGATGCCCATCTGTCTGCTCGGAAGCCTTCCATCCGGGTAAGGAACCATCCTCTTCTCTGTCAGGATGCCTGTCCAGACCCTGTGGCATTTACACTATCATCTATCTATCTATCTAGATTGTATTTATATTGTACTAGCAGAATACCCGCGCTTCGCAGCGGAGAAGTAGTGTGTTAAAGAAGGTATGAAAAAGAAAAGGAAAAATTAAAAAAATAACGTAACATGATTGTTAATGTAATTGTTTTGTCATTGATATGAGTGTTGTTCCCATATCTATATCTATATCTATACTGTATATATATATATATATATATATATATATATATATCTATATATATATATATATATCTATACTATGTAATAAAACGAGACAAAGACAGATAAAGGTTTGGGGCAGCCACCC
>JANRMT010062836.1:15009042-15035385 GCA_026402145.1 Polypterus bichir lapradei
ATTTGTGTGTAAATTTATTTTTATGCTTTTTTTAATATTGCAAGTAACTTAATGCAATAAAGTAGTTTGTTTCATGAGGATTTTGCTTTGTCTTTAAGCTTGATCAAGATGGAAATGGAAATTTTCATTTAATGGCCACCTGAATTAAAGTACTCAGGTATAGCCAAGGTCAAAACTCTACAAACAGAGATCAATATCAAGTTTATGGGAAATAACATTTATTTATATAGCACATTTTCATCCAAACGTGAAGCACAAAGTGCTTTAGAAAAAGTTAAAGAAAAATTTACAATTACTAATAAAAAATAAAACATTACATAGAAACTTACACAATAGATACAGATAAACAAATAAGTATAAGAAATGGTACAGTACTTAAGTGTGGATTAAAATGAATAATAATTAAACTCATTTTTAAGTTCTTAATGATTATAATAAGTCTGATGCTTTGGACAGAGGAAAACAAAAATTGCAATAATTGCAGATCTTTAAACAAATAAATTGTTAAAGCAACAAACTAAATCTTTTAAATTGTTTTGTCCAAGAACGTTTTTCTTTCTTGACGTCTTTCCCTTATTTTAATAATCTGCATATGTCCGTTTAGCTCGGACTGGCCACCATGATGTCACACACTGAGCAGCGCTTGGCTCAGATGCCAAATAGAATGTAGCTTACAGCTAGCAGCACACAAAATGGAGACACCATTTACATAAATGACACAACAGGGAAATAAAAAATACAAATTACACAAAAATGCTAAAAAAAACTCTTAAATCCTGACTGTGGACAGATTATGCAATGAACAGTGCTGGGAACTGAATAAGATATGGAAAATTCTGGTAGAAGACAAGTCGCTGCAGATAAGTTCTGTAAAATGCAATCCTTTGTTTGTTATTGTAATGTATTTCAACTGTTTTACTTGTAAGTGACACTTCTAGAAGTGCAAATGTCATGAACAGACCAAGACAAAACTATATGATATTTGGAAACACACATGCAGACCTCACTGGTCTGGGTAGCTGCATCCCTGACCCAAGGTCCGACTATGGAGAACTCTTTCTCTATAATAGTTGGACCGAGTGCTACTTGATTCTCCTCATTAAATTCGGGGATCACTTCACACTGTGTTCTTTTATGTTGTACCATACCGGAAATGTTCGTGGAACAAACACTTCTAATCTGCCAGATTTTGAGGCCGTCCAGAAACTGCAATATGAAGTATAGTACACAAATTAAAAATGACATATAAAATAGAAGTATCATAAGCTAGTGAATGGTGGTATACATGCATTTAAAGGCTACAGTATATTGGAGTCTGGACCATTAGATGTGGACCTGTGGGATGTATATTCAAAAAGATTTTAAACATTCTTTTTTCATATCTGTTCTCTGTAAAGAAGCAAATTTGGTGGAGTGCTGCCAAGAAAAACATATAGCACAATCACACTTCTGGCCCTTTATGTGCCCATTGCTTGCATTTTCCACCTTTTACTAAATCTATACTACTGGCTTGTCTCAGACTTTAAGTTAAGACAAGCAGAAATGTTGGAACCAAATCTGAAAGAGTGGTAATTGATAAGAGATGCATATACAAAACTCCATGCTATTGTTTTGTATTCATCTGCTTGATACTGCCATTCACTGTTGTGGTCTATGGCCGGCTTGTCATCCCGGCCAATACCCCCAGGCTGCCAGATGGAGCTCTCCCTGCAGCGTGGAGGTGCCTCGGTTACCAGAAGGGAATCATGGACGATGGAGTTTTCCTTTACAGCCCTGCTGGATACCACAGGGGCCAACAGAGGAAGCTGCAAGGAGGCCCAGAGAGTCATTTGTGCCCTATAACCTGGAAGTGCGTCTTAGTCACAGCGTCAGGGGAGATGACGTACTTCCGGGATGAAGAAGAGGACTTTTTATCTGACCCGGAAGTGATAAGGAGTCACATGGACTGAAGGATGAGAAACACTTCCAGATTAGGAACTATAAAAGACTCTGAGAAACACCAGAGCGGCGAGTTGAGCTGGGTGGAAGGATGGCAACGCGTCTGGGAGTAGGAGGATTGGTTCATTGTGTATTATTGAATTATTGTATGAGTATTGTGGAGAGGAGGGTGCTTTGTGCACTTTATATTAATAAAAAGTCATTATTTTGGACTTTTATCTGGTGTCTGGCGTATTGTCTGTGGGTTCAAGAGGACGAGAGCGCCCTCTATCTGTCACAGTGGGGTAGCCGGCAGGATTCTCTGGCCGTCGATTTGGCAGAGGACCTGATAAAAAATTCTGTGGACAGTGAACCCCAAGATGGCAGTGTCAAGGCACGCAGAAAAAATCGCCAAAACCCTAATTCCAAGTCCGTTATGGGGAAGAAGTGGAGCAAGCAGAACGATGGCATCAGCGGAGGATCCGAGCTCGTCATTTTCCTCCAGAAAAAGAAGATCATCACGAGGTACGTGCCGGGAATTTAATGGACAATCCATTTAAAATAACTCATTTTGTCCTGTGCATGTACCTCGGAGAAGACCATCTGGATGCTCTGCGGGAGGCAGTAGACATTCCCGAAGATGGTGGTGCACTCCTGTACGAGCCGACGAACACGAAAGAGGACTTCCGCATGTCGACTGCCGGCGAGGGACATGTGACCACATCCAGTGCATTTTGGGAAGGAGAAGGTCCGCGTCCTGCTGTTCGCAACTTCGCCCTCAAAGAGACGGTCCCGGACTTTCCGAAGGGGAAGGGGAAGAGGGAGGCGAACGAAGCACCACTCACCCCACGAGAAGGTAAGTAGGGCCGGGAAATTGCTGATCGGTCTGCAGAAAAATTAATAGAGACAGACCACAGTCCACCAAGGAAGGCGACCCGGTCCTCGGCCAAAGAGAACTACAAATCCCAGAAGCCTCCGTGAGGCCCGTCAGAGCACGTGTCGACAGCAGACGTGCTCATTGGCTCCCGGCCGGTATGTAAGGAGAATGAGGAAGTGAGCCTGCCTCCAGTCGAATTAAATAATTGTTTAGATGTGCGGGAACTTGACAAACTGATTGTGCCCATACGAGCTATTTTTCAGATTCTGGAAGCGATTAAGAAGATTGTCAGAGAGTTGGGAGCGACGGCTGAAGCACCATTAAGTAAGGTAGACGAGTACCTACGGCGATTTGGTCGGGAGTCTCCCGTCATGATGAATGCAGTGGTACAGGTAAGCGAAGCCCGTACCGTACATAATAGAGGGACGCAGAGTGACACGGGCCCGGTGTTAATCCATAGCGGTACCAAGTAGCTGCAATCCCTACAAGGGAGTCGGGAACCTTAACTGAGTGGACAGGGGAAGGATCAATCGAGCTGGGGCAGCTGGATAGTGCTGGCTCCCGAAACAATGCAGTCTTAAAGATGCCACCACCGGTCATTTATAAATCAAAAGGGGTTCAGACAGTAAAAGGGCTCTCTTTAACTAATAGAGAGACCCAAACTGTGGACAAGCCCCAGATTAAAAAGGAGATCCCTAAAGTAAAGCGGGGGTCTCCTGACAATATACTCGAGAAACATTCTATGTAATTTCAATTACAGATTACTTTATTGTTTCAAATTTACCTTAAGAGAGGTCACTTCATTTTCTACATTTTCCTCTTTTACTTGCCGACCAGTGGCTTCTTACAGTAAAATGGATACCACATTAAAGTCAGTAAAACTCCAGGGGAGGCATGCACATGCACGTGCTTGTACAGCAGCCCCCTACTTCTGCTATTTGAGGTAAGTTAACTATAAAAGTAAAAAAAAAGTCTTATCTGGAAATGAATGCAGAGGAAAACAATTATATAAGTGTTGCTCAATGAGCATAAAGTGAAACAAATACATAATCAGTATTTATGTTACACTACGCCCTGCGGTGTGCTGGCGCCTTGCCCAGGGTTTGTTTCCTGCCTTGCACCCTGTGTTGGCTGGGATTGGCTTCAGCAGACCCACGTGACCCTGTAGTTAGGATATAGCGGGTTGGATACTGGATGGATGGATGGATGTTACACTAAAAACAGCCTCACAGCTGCATTATCTGCATATTTGTTGTAAAGAATGAACACTATCAATTTGCAACTAAAAGGTGTTAGTAATAACTAAGTAAATGAGAAAGGTAGAATTCCCCTAATTGATATAAACATATCATAAATAAGTTTAGAAAGGGGCTGCAACTGATATTGGGGCAGAAGGACAGATCCACTGGACATGCAACATGGTCGGTGTTGAGGTTTGCAGTTTCTGCAATATGCAAAGAAGTGTTCGATTATACAGCAAACGGCAAGGATGGAGCAGATTTACAGCTTACACCATGCTTAAAGAGTTGCTTAGCTGTAAAAGATATGACAAAGTTGGGGTTACAGTTCAAATGTTGTAAGACAAAACAGCAACAACAAAAGTAAAATGTTGGGGCATCTGGTGATCCCAGTATAATTAAACACAAACAGGGAAAAAAGGTGAATGCCAAAATTCGCGATAATCGCCAGGGTGTGACGTCTTCTCAGACTTGACTTCACAGGCTAAAGAAATGTGGTGGTTCTTTGAAGAGGAAGAGGTGGGTTCAGGTTGCTGGAACTGGAAGTATCGTCACTATTCCTCACGCTGTTAATCTTGATGTCTGAAGGAAAAGGAATGGAGATACATTAAGTGACAGCACCAGCCCTCAACTCGGTGTGGAATTACCAACAGATGAGCCCTGAAGTTGTCTCTCAGTCACATGTGTGTGACACTGCACTTGATCAATTACTTTTGCTTCTGTGTATCTTGAGTCTGTAATTAAAATCTTTTAGATAAGTGTCACCTTTCATTTTCATGTTATATAATAAATTGGTTCCTTTTCAAATTCCTAGCTACTTAGATCATTTTAATAATTTACTTGCTTTTAACTAATATGAATAGCTGGACAGAAAACTTAATTCACTTTTGCATGTATAAGGTAATATTGATTAAGAAGCTATGTTAGTATTGTTCATTTTGTGTTGACAAATTCCTTTCATTAATTTAACTTCATTGTTGACATAAACGTTGAAACTAAATCTGAAAGAGTGCTAATCGATAACAGATGCATATACAAAACTAATATCACATAATGAGATAAATGAGCTGCGTGGCATTGTTACTAAGGTTGAGAAAGAGGGGATTGTATTTACTGCATTGTTAGGGTGGTTATTGGGGATTTTTATCTTTTTGGGATCGTTTTTCACTTTGAGACTTTAACAGAGATTTTATCACAACATCAGGTATAATTTTAAAATGTTATTTAAGACATTTTTAGTCATAGAACCTTCCCCAACTAACAATAGGTCATCAATCAATGCCATGTTACATCATTCATTTGTAATCTGCTGTCTATGAAAGCTATTGAGCCACCACACGCCTTTTTGGGATACATTTTAAGTATGCATTTAATATAGATTGCTAGTGCATGTAATTGAATTCTGTTATTATTGTTATTTTTCAATATGACTCGTTGCAAGAGTATTTAATAAACAAAAATGTGATAACTGACTCTTTGATGACATAGCTAAAAAAAGTGAAAATGCTCCAACTTTCACATCAGTTAACTAACTCTCCGAATGCAGCTGAATTTTCTGCCATGTTTTCTAACTTATTTAAACTAATTTCAGTGTCCTTTGAGAATCACATTGAAAATCAGTAGTTTCCTATTCTTTGGAACATCTGAGTATTTTCATGAATACTATGTGCCACTGCAGTGGGCTGGTGCCCTGCCCGGGGTTTGTTTCCTGCCTAGTGGCCTCTATTGGCTGGGATTGGCTCCTGCAGACCCCCAGTGACCCTGTAGTTAGGATATAGCAGGTTGGATAATGGATGGATGGATGGATATTATGTGTCAATTACATATACAGTACTGTATGTATGCTGTAATGCAGACCTTAATATTCTGGAAATAATAAGCAGGATAACTCATTTAAAATAAAAATACCTTGCAATAAATATCATCAGAGTACCCAGAATAATACACATTTAAATGAAATATTAATTAAAATGAAAGTGGAGGTTTTTTATAGAAAACCCACTTAAAGGAATATTCCAACCAATAATAATAATAATAAAAAAATGTATCTGGTACTTACAATGTCCTAGTTTGTCATGTTTTAATATTGACTACTGTTATTCAGAGTTTACCCTCTGCTGCAAGTTGAAAAGCCAGGCAAGAAACTGCAGTGAAGATTCCATGAACTTTAAATTAGCTCATGAAGAGATATGCTGGTTTACAGTGTTAGATTAGTCTGAGGAAGATGAAGGTCTACAAGATGCTGGTGAAGAACATTGTTTATTCAGTACACTTGACAAGTCTGTGCATTCTGTGTAAGGGTTTCAGAATTTCAAGGAGCATGGGTGAATGTAACACAGAAAGTTTCCCTTCAGCAGGTTGACCAAGGACACTGCTGCAGCTTCCCCAGTTTGAAAGATAACCGATCTAGTCACTGATACCACATTCTGCCATAAACACAGTAGCCATAGTTTTTATAGTAGTTTTTATATTGAAATGTCACCATCTTAGGAGCAACATGATAGTCCCTGAAGCCCAGCAGCTGTGGGGTATTTCAAGGGAGTGACAAACATCATTTTAAAATATGGTGAAGAAAAGCAAACCATCACAAAAGCTGAGTAAATGATTTAGTAAAAAATTAAAAACCCAGTCTTTAGGTAAGTGCCTCAGTGCCTTCTGTGATGAATTGGTGTCCTGTCATGAGTCTGATCACAGCTTTCATTTCTGCTTTGTGGCAATGTTTCCCAGAAAGATCCTGCCTTACTGTATATCTGAATTTGAATAAGTGCAATTAAGGAATGAACTGAATGTGAAAAAATTATATTTAAGAAATGTAATTTCAAAATACAGTAGACAATGAGGGGAATATAGTTGACATGATTCACATTTTCAGTTCTGATATAAACAAAAGGGGCCAAAACTGTAACATTTACTTGTTTCACTGGCTTAAAAATAAATGTCATTCCTGCACATTAACAGTGAGCCCAATATTACACAGCTACACTATTTATTTTATTTATTAGCATGAACTGTAGAGGCTATGTGTTGCAGCATTATGAATTGAAAGGGTATTATTCATTTATATTTCCATTCTTGAAGCAATTTGCAAACTGATGATAGTGTAAATGTACATTTCATTTTCACATTTTATTTCTTAAAGGATGTGTTTATTTTAGTTATTCACTGGTGCTAGTGTCATAACAGTGACTCTTCCATTGCAGGTGTTGCTTGTCAGGTTCTTATTTTCCGTCATAACATTTTAAATGTAAAACAGGATGTTTAATATGCATATTTTGTCCCATTTATAACCAATTATTACAAGCATGACACTGTAAAACAAAATGGACACTAGAATGCGGTAAGTGAAATAAAGGACCAGGAGAAGAATTACCAAATGCAGCAGGCTGAAAATGAAAACTAAGTCCGAAAAGTCTGAAAATTACTGATGACTTACTATAAAAATGCTAAGAAAAATCTATAAAAGACTATAAAATCAGTCTTCAAAGAAAAGGAAGGAGTATAACAGTGGCCAAAACTAACTAGAAAAAGAATCATGGAAAAGATTGTTGTTTGCAGAAAAACAAAACCTTGGTATACCATGCCACCATCTACGTAACATAAGGGAGGCCTATTGACATAATAAGTCATGTGACCTCATGCAAGTGACTGGTAATGAGCATTGTGACAGCAAATAATACGGCCGCAGTCAAGAAAATTAACACAACATGGTGATGGGAATAATATACTATACAGAATGGCAGCAAGATGTCTCCATCATTAAAATTAATTAAAAATTACATATATATTCAAAATTGATCCAAAATTATTCAAAAGAGAAAAACAGTAGAATTCATAACACCTTTAAAAATGTATTTTTAATTTTTATATTTAGAAACAGAAACAAAACAGAGGCTTTAATAAAAATTAATAATGCTACAACTTTATCAGAAGATATTGTGATGGACAGCCAAGACCCTTATCCGGTCAAGATGCCAATGAACTGGAAGGACCAGGGGAGAGAACAAACTCTTGGGCCTCTAGATGGCAGTCCCCCCTCCGTAACAGCAGTGCCCAGGATTCCCACAGGGCAACATGGGACTTGGAGCTTGAGACAGCCCAGTTGCGTTCCATGAGTGCCTATTCTGTCCGGCTTCTGCCACACCTGGGAGTACTTCCAGATCTCACTAACAAGCCACCTGGAGTACTCTCAGGTGAAACATAAAAGGAGCCACCCTTCTTCATTCTGGGAGTCAGAATCAGAAGGTGGAATGTGCCATGTTTACTGGGAAAGCGTTTCCCACAGGAAAAAAAAAAAAGAAATGTGTGCTGAAATTGTGCCCACGTCTATCTGTGTTGGGGATGGGGAGCTATTTTATTCATTATAGCTTCACATGCTACTAGAACAAGGAATAATGAAACCTAATTGTCATTACAACAAAATTTGAATTTTTATGATTTTTCTTGGGTGGCACAGTGGGTAGCGCTGCTGCCTCACAGTTAGGAGATCCGGGTTCGCTTCCCAGGTCCTCCCTGCGTGGAGTTTGCATGTTCTCCCCGTGTGTGTGGGTTTCCTCCGGGTGCTCCAGTTTCCTCCCACAGTCCAAAGACATGCAGGTTAGGTGCATTGGCGATTCTAAATTGTCCCTTGTGTGTGTGTGTGCACCCTGTGGTGGGCTGGTGCCCTGCCCGGGGTTTGTTTCCTGCCTTGCTCCCTGTGTTGGCTAGGATTGGCTCCAGCATGACCCTGTAGTTAAGATATAGCGAGTTGGATAATGGATATACAAAAAAAGTTTAGGTACTATGTTTGTTAAATTAAGTTCCTAGGGATTAAGTCTTACAGCTTTTTACTTGGATGTTTTCTTGACAGAAAAAAAAATTCTAGCCACAGCGTTATCTCACTTTTCACTGTTTCTGTTCACTCTTACATCCTCTGTGGAAGTCTGCCCATAGATTTTAAACATTAAATTAGCTTTTGCAGAAAAATGGAAAAAAAGTCTCCAAGCAGCCTCATGAATTTATAGTTAAGCACTACTTTTATTTGCATTGTTTAAAATTAGGCTGCATCCCAACATTTAGACTCTTCTATAAACACCTTCAGTTTCATAAATATGAGCACTATATCTGGCTTTATACCTGAAATTGTCTGTTTCTTCTCTAACTCAGCTAAGCTCCTATGTACCCATAGCAGGTTTCCTTCTCTTTCTGTCTCTGGCATTTTTTTTTTTTTTGCCTGCTTGCATTTTATTAGAATACATTAAGGAAACAAGGTTTCACTGGAAAATTATTTGTATTTAGCAACAATAATTGAATGTGAAAATAAATTGAATGTTGCCTGACAGTCAGTAAACATACAACATCTCCTAGACTTATTTTTCCAGGGACAATCTATTTATGGTTTATAGTTTATTTATTTATATAGGACATTTAGAACAACTAAAGGTTGACCAAAGTACTTTACATAGAATAAAAGCTAATAGTAAGAAATAAAATCCAGAAAAAGAATTCTATATATACATAAACACATATACACCAATATACAAACATAAATAACAAATACATAAATGCACAAAAATAAAATGAACTCATATAAACAATATGAATAGAAAGATTTAAACACTCAAAACTCCTAAGCTGAAAAGCAAGTGAATAAAAATGCTTTTTTAATAAAAACTTAAAACTATAAATTGTGGGAGCTGACCTTTTTGCGAGGGGCAAACCGTTTCACAGTTTAAGACCAGCCACCACAAAGGCACGATCACCCCTCAGCTTCAAACGTGCATGTGAGACAGTAAGCAATAATTGATTTGAGGACCTCAGCTGCCTGGATGACGAATATGGGTCGAGAAGATCAGCTAAGTACGGTGGAGCTGACCCATGTAAGGCTTTAAACACAAACACTAGAATCTTCAAAGTCACCTGTAAATAATAAGGAGCCAATGAAGAGAGGCCAACACCGGAGCAATGTGATCTCTTTTTTTTGCTGCTGGTCAAAACTCTAGCGGCTGCATTCTGCACCAGCTACAGGTGAGACAGTGTTGTATGGGATACCCCAACATAGAGGTCAATATAATAATCTAGACGAGACGTGACAAAAGCATGAAGGAGCTTCTGTGTGTTATTAAACAACAAAAATGGCTTGACATAATTAATCGCCCTAAGGTAGAAAATTTTTTTTTTTACCATAGCATTGATCTGTTTGTCAAATTTAAAATGTGAAATTAAAATCACCCCAAGATTTTTAGCATGCGGCTTTAAGTTCCAGATAACATGACTTCAGTTTTTGACTCATTTAGCTACAAGAAGTTAAGTGCCACCAAGTGTTTTATATCATCTAAGCAGTTAAAATGCTTTGTCACTGACTCCATTTCACTCAGTTGCAATGGAAAATAAATTTGAGTATCACCAACATAACAATGCTATGGGATGTTATACTTGTTTAGTATAGGGCACAATGGTAACATATATAAAGAGAAGAGGACCGGACCTAAGACAGATCCTTGGGGTACCCCACAGGTTACGGAAGCAGTAGAAGACATTGAGCTACCAGCCACAGAAAACATCTTGCTTTTGAGGTAATCCGCAAACCACTCAAGAGTAGTAACCTGAATGCCAACCCAATACAGCCTGTTAATTGGAACATCATGATCAACCATGTCAAACGCAGCACCCAAGTCCAATAAAATTAGCACTATGCACCTTCCCGAATCAGTTGCCAACAGCAGATCATTCGTCACTCTTAGCAGTGGCAATTCTGTGCTGGGTACCCACAAATTTCTCCAAAACATTGGAGAGCAATGATAATTGATAATGTAATGAGACATAGTAGGAACCAAGGGATCGAGGTTTGCCTTTTTACAGGTTGAACCACTGTATTCTTAAAGCACGTAGGAACAATCTCTGTCTGCAAGGAGCTGTTAATAATTGATAGCACATTAGGATCAATTATATCAAACACCCTTTAAGCAGGTATAAAGTCAAGATGACAAAAAGATAGCTTCACACAATTCACAACTTCTGTCAGGTCCAAAAGAGAAAATGGCTGAAAATGATGAAGGACAGCAAAAGGCACAATATTAGCTCTAAAGCAGTAATTTTACTAATAAATTATTGCAAAAAATTATCTCAAAAGAGTTATGACCCAGCATTTTCAGAATCTCCAGAAGGATTAAGCACAGCATTAATAACGTTAAATAATACTCTGGGACTGTTAAAGTTGCTTGCAATAACATTTGAAAAAAAAAACAAAACATTCTTGCAGCCTTCACAGTGTCTTGATAATTAACAAGGGAGTCTTTGCAGATCTCATAGGAGACCTGGATTGGTGATTCTTCTTCTACTTTCTCTCAGGCTTCCTACACATCCTACTGACAAAATGCGTAGCACCATTAAACCACAGATGTCTTCTTGGCATTTCTTCTCTTTAAGAGGAGATATAATATTCAAAATATCCACACAAGTAGATGTGAATTGATTCACAAGCTCATCAATGCTGAGGTCTAAAGAGGAAGCTTTGCCCCTAGATGATAAAGAAATAAGCATTTCAAAAAAGGCTGGCAGACATGGAATTAAAGCTGAAATGACAAACAACTAGGAGGAACGGTCATGGAAGGCAGATAATGTAAATTGGCATCAATGTCATAAGGCTGTGAAAGATATCCATCATCTGTTTCAATGATACCAACCGAGAATTGTAATGAAAATCCAAAGTCCAAGCTATGAACATGTTTATGAGTGGGACCAGTAACAAAACTGAACAAGGTCAAAAGACTCCATAAGATGTGAAAAATCCCTGGCTAAAGGTTTAGTAGGACAACAAATATGAATATTAAAGTCTCACAAAACTAAAACGCGATCATATAGTGCCATGATCAATGACAAAAAATCAGGGAATTCTTGGATGAAATTCTTACACAAATGGTGAGGTTTACACAGCAAGACACAGAGAACTGAATGAGGCAAATCCACCTTAATCAACTGAACCTCTAAGCTAGAAAAAGTCTCAGCAGGTAATAACATTTAAAGTGATTCTAAAAGCTACAGTTCGACCTCCTTCATGGCCTTTAGACCTGGAAGTGCTAAAAAAATACAATCCGGAGGAGAAAGTTAAAAAAAAAATAGGCTTAGGTCAATCTCACTTTCTGTCAGAAATAAGAGGTCCAATTCACAAGAGACAAAAGTTTCATTTAAAATAAATATTTTTTGCAATAGAGATCTAACATTGAAAAATGGTATTTTAATAAAGGAGCAATAATTCATTAACTGTTGTGAAGATCCCAGTAAACAAAAGTTACCATAGTTAACTCCTCCACTACGAAGCCAAGGGAGACATAGACGAGATTGCACTGTAACAGTAACAGAAACAGTTTATTCTTAAAGGTTGCCACTAAAATAGAAAATTATTATGTTTGGTTTTTAGTTTTAGGTTTGACTTTCTGGCTTTTGTTCTTGTTTCAGTTAATTGATTCAGAGTTGACCTAACAGAAATGTAGCTTAAACTTTTAAAACTACATTTTTTCCCCAGCCTTCTAGATCATAACAGCCTGTACTGTACATAATGAATGAGTTTATGTGAAACAAGCAGGGTTTACACAGTATCTAATCTCAAACTGTCTTTCAACAATAATTTCATAATACATTTCACTCCTCAATTAAGACAGGACTATGAGGAAATATGTTGTGGCTTTATTACATAACCCCAAAAATGCTAACTATGACATCTGGACAATGGGAACATATGTCAGTATTTATGTGCAAAAGCATGACTAGAATGTTTTATCGACATGATTCAATAAGCATTATTTATCAGACTATAAAAAAGTGAAGGAAAAAAACAACAAAAGAAAAGCAATGCTAAATTAGCATGGACATAAGATTTCACCGATGATCACTTAGTCCACTGGTATAGATGAAAGAAATAAAGACAAATGTTTTGATGGCAGACTATATTCAGCAGAGATAAACATACCAATTTGTTTAGACAGTTTTGTTTAAAAATGTAACTGAAAACTCTGATGACTTCTTCATAAAGCATTTTTATTGTTGGTCTTATTTTGTCTCAGTTGCTTTCTTTAATTGCAAGAATAATCTATGTTTATTTTTCCTAGTACATTGTTTGTTCTCGTCTGCTTGTGGATGTTTGCAACAAAAGTATGGCTGTGCAAAATACTTTAATACAAACCAAATATATGGTAGCCTTAAACATTTTAATGGAAAAGAAAAGCTGAATGTATACAAATGAATTTTGGTGGCTAAGAAAACCAGCAGATATCTTAGTTACTAGGATCTTGATGTGTTATGTGTATCTGTAATTAAATTCTAAAACAGGTGTGTTTATAAAATTGTGAACAGAAGCAGATAATTTTTAGAATTAGATTTTCTGTTTCTCTGCTTCTATGGAAAACTCTCAGAGACGATGAAAGGTTTGGCGAAATACCAGTCTCCTCCCTTATTACACTGATGAGTCTATGATACTACTCTTGTAGGAACCTCCTTTGGATATGTAGCAGAACTGAGTTGCAGCTCTTTTCTTTGTCCCTTCTTGGTTTGTCATAGTTGTGGTAGTAATAGTAGTAGTAATACTGTTAAATGTAGAGAGTACTATGGAAATTCTTACTTTCCTATCCCAATCTCAGGCAATTTCTAAAGCTCATTTTTCAGTGTTATACGGAGGGTGTCATTAATTCTTTGAGGGGGAGCAATTCATTAAGGACAAACCAGACACAGCATTTAGACTTGCTGCTAGTGGTTTCATCCTTTTTGGTGTACCATTCAAATGTTTTCTTGGTAATAAAACTATGTCCAATGCTCCTATGACAATGTATTAGAAGTTGTCTGTTAGATTTTATGCTCTTACAACACTTTTATGGTTCTAATGTTTGAAGCCTTCTACTTTTATATTATTATTTAATATTATACTATATATTGTATAATCCTTTAATTTATTAAACATTAGAAAACATTTCAATGACAACAGGCCATTCAGCAAAACAAAGCTTGACAATCCTATCCACTTAATGCTTCTAAAATAACATCAAGTCTAGTTTGAAGGTCCCTAAAGGCCTACTCTCTACCAAATTCCTTGATAATTTATTCTATGTGTCTGTAGTTCTCTGTGTGAAGAAAAAGTTTGTGACTCTGTCCTCTGTGTTCTTGTTGAACTTGTTTTAAAGTAACAGTCTTGATCCACTGTACTATTTCTCTTCATAATTTTAAAAACTTCAAATATGTCACCTCTTAATCTATTTTTGCTTAGACTTAAAAGGTTCAACTCCTTTAATGGTTTCTTATACAGTAACTTGTACCCTACAGTCCTGAAATCAGCTTAGTTGCACTTCTGTGGACTTTTTCTAGCACTGTTATGTCATTTTTTTGCATATAGACCAAAACTGCACACAGTGTTCTACAGGGTAGGCCATTTATATGGATACACCTTAATAAAATGGGAATGGTTGGTGATATTAACTTCCTGTTTGTGGCACATTAGTATATGTGAGGGGGAAAACTTTTCAAGATGGGTGGTAACCATGGTGGCCATTTTGAAGTGGACCATTTTGGATCCAACTTTTGTTTTTTCAATAGGAAGAGGGTCATGTGACACATCATACATATTGGGAATTTCACAAGAAAAACAATGGTGTGCTTGGTTTTAACGTAACTTTATATTTTTTCATGAGTTATTTACAAGTTTCTGACCACTTATAAAATGTGTTCAATGTGCTGCCCATTGTGTTGGATTGTCAATGCAACCTTCTTCTCCCACTCTTCACACACTGATAGCAACACCGCAGGAGAAATGCTAGCACAGGCTTCCAGTATCCGTAGTTTCAGGTGCTGCACATCTCGTATCTTCACAGCATAGACAATTGCCTTCAGATGACCCCAAAGATAAAAGTCTAAGGGGGTCAGATCGGGAGACCATGGGGGCCATTCAACTGGCCCACGACGACCAATCCACTTTCCAGGAAACTGTTCATCTAGGAATGCTCGGACCTGACACCCATAATGTGGTGGTGCACCATCTTGCTGGAAAAACTCAGGGAACGTGCCAGCTTCAGTGCATAAAGAGGGAAACACATCATCATGTAGCAATTTCACATATCCAGTGGCCTTGAGGTTTCCATTGATGAAGAATGGCCCCACTATATTTGTACCCCATATACCACACCATACCATCAATTTTTTTGTTCCAACAGTCTTGGAGGGATCTATCCAATGTGGGTTAGTGTCAGACCAATAGCGGTGGTTTTGTTTGTTAACTTCACCATTTACATAAAGGTTTGCCTCATCACTAAACAAAATCTTCTGCGTAAACTGAGGGTCCTGTTCCAATTTTTGTTTTGCCCATTCTGCAAATTCAGTGCACCGATCTGGGTCATCCTCGTTGAGATGCTGCAGTAGCTGGAGTTTGTAAGGGTGCCATTTGTGAGTAGCTAATATCCGCCGAAGGGATGTTCGACTAATGCCACTCTCCAGTGACATGCGGCGAGTGCTACGCTGTGGGCTCTTGCTGAATGAAGCTAGGACAGCCACTGATGTTTCTTCATTAGTGACAGTTTTCATGCATCCACATTTTGGCAAATCCAACACTGAACCAGTTTCACGAAACTTAGCAAGCAGTTTGCTAACTGTAGCATGGGAGATGGGTGGTCTTGTAGGGTGTCTTACATTGAAATCTGCTGCAATGACCTGGTTACTGCATTCACCAGACATCAACACAATTTCTATCCGCTCCTCACGTGTTAACCTCTGTGACATGTCAATGGCTGCAAACAAAGAGAAACTTGTAAATAACTCATGAAAGAATAAAGTTACGTTAAAACCAAGCACACCATTGTTTTTCTTTTGAAATTCCCAATAAGTTTGATGTGTCACATGACCCTCTTCCTATTGAAAAAACAAAAGTTGGACCCAAAATGGCCGACTTCAAAATGGCCACCATGGTCACCACCCATCTTGAAAAGTTTTCCCCCTCACATATACTAATGTGCCACAAACAGGAAGTTAATATCACCAACCATTCCCATTTTATTAAGGTGTATCCATATAAATGGCCCACCCTGTAGATTAGGCCTCACGAGTGCACTATAAAGTTTACACATTACCCCCTCTGACTTGTACTCTACACATTGTGCTATATAACCTAACATTCTGTTAGATTTCTTAATGGCTTCCATTAGTGCTGGGTGGTATACCGGTTCATACCGAAAACTGTTTTTTATTTTTGTTATGATATGGATTTTTCTTATACCGTAACACCAATTTAAATTGCCTAAACAACGTTCAGAATGTGGCGCAGCGGGAAACTGTATAAGGGGGGGCCTTTGTCACTGCTACACTGCTAAACATGTATGCAACGGAGTACATGCGGCAGTGGGGGTATTGCACGGTGAAAATGGACAGAGAACATTCTGAAACTGAAGCTGTAGCAGACGATAAAGTTGAACATGATGACACAGAAGAACTTTTGCCAAAAAAAAGGAGTCACGTCCGTTGCCTGGAGATACTTTGGTTTTAAAAGGTCGGATGTGGACCATTATGTTCAAATCTGTGAATACTGTTTCTATACTACTGGATAATACTGCAAGCCAAGTTGTACTTGTTTTATTTTTTTCTCAATACTGTGTAATGTACCTGGGTACTGTGTAATAGTGTGACAACATGTTGACTTTATTCTAGACATTTCCACTTTATTCTCGACGCTTATGACAAGAATAAAGTCGACATTTCCACTTTATTCTCATAGTTTATTTTCTCATTAAAGTAGTTTTTTTTTTTGCTTCCCTGTGTTCGTATTTTTTTTATCTTCACCGTGGCCCTAATACTATTCCGTGGGCTATACCACAAATAGCATTTTAAAAGCAATTTGCAGTTTTATTATTTACTAGCAAAATACCCGCGCTTCGCAGCGGCAAAGTACTGCCTTAAAATTTTTAAGAAGAAAATTAAACCTTTTTAAACTGAGGGAAAATATACCAATAATTATTTGTTAAGGATCTCTTTGTATACCACATTGTCATTTCGGCCCTCCGGTTGTAATATGACCAAGCTGAGCGCTGAGCTTACTCTTGAGCATGCAACGTACAGTTGGCCATGTGAAAAGTAATCTTGTTTCAAATCTTACAGCTTGGATTGCTGCTGTCACAATCGGTTTGAGTTTCATGGTTTGTTTCAATTACGACAGTATTTGCAGGACTTGTGTTGAAGTGACATTCGGCATTTGTCAAGCGTTGTAAGCATACAACCGGTTTCATCGATAACTTCACATCCAGCTTTTGAGAGTTTAAACATTCATAAACATCAAAGTGTCCACTACTGAAATCGTCACCTGTGAATCTAAGATGTTTAAGAGGCATTGGCAGTTGTCCAAAGGTGTAAAATATTTGGCCATTTCGGTACACTTGAAAGCGACAACCGAACAATTCAGCAGCAGCCATCAACTCACATGCAGAACCATAGGTAAAGGGCTTAAGCATTTCACTCTTATAGTGCTCCTGTGTAGTATAATTATCTCCTGTACCGTCATCAGTCCACACTTTGAACCTGTCCCAGGCATTCAATACATAAGACACATTGTTCCTCCGGATATCAAGAGTGAGCCTGATATGGCCGTGCAATATGTAACAAAGAGAATGGAAAAGGTAGATGCCATCTCCGGGCATGGAAACCACTCGGTAAGTGACAGTTCTTTGATCGATGGTGATCACCTCGATAGGCATGTGAATGGGGGTACAGTTGGAATGATAAAGGAAATAGGTACCTGAACAATGTAAAGTAAGTCGAAAATACCTACACAATAACTATAATCGTAATAAATGAACAATAAAACAGCGGAGAAGCCGTGGATTAAATAAAAAGGCTGTAGTTATCAGCAGGGAGACATGAATCCCATGGCGAAGCAAGGAAGGCAATATAGAGACCGGAGCGACGGATGGCCCTATATAGGCAGGCAGCCAACAACGTGGGAGGCGTTGGGATGGGGGACCCAATGCTGCCTCACATGGTGACCGAGCTGCAGACTATGGACGTATATATGTACGCACGTAGGATTCAGTTAGTGTTGGGAACCCGCGTACCAAATTTCTTGAAGATGGGCCCATAAGTAACAAAGACTGTTGGAAAGTTCAATATGGCAGCTGACAGTGGCGTCATACCACCGAAATAAGTACGTATATTGGTTTTGGTTAGCGCAGGGAAGTCGCCTACCAAATTTTGTGAACATGGGGCCATAAATAAGAAAGTTCACAATGGCAGACGTTGTCGACCGTTATGACCGTTACTCATAGAATTTCGAAATTAAACCTGCTTAACTTTTGTAAGTAATCTGTAAGGAATGAGCCTGCCAAATTTCAGCCTTCTACCTACGTGGGAAGTTGGAGAATTAGTGACGTTGGAAAGTTCAATATGGCGGCCGACAGTGGTGTCATACCACTGACATAAGTACGTACATCAGTTTCAGTTAGCACAGGGAAGCCGCCTACCAAATTTCGTGAAGATAGGGCCATAAATAAGAAAGTTCACAATGGCAGACGTTGTCGACCGTTATGACTGTTACTCATAGAATTTCGAAATGAAACCTGCTTAACTTTTGTAAGTAAGCTGTAAGGAATGAGCCTGCCAAATTTCAGCCTTCTACCTACACGGGAAGTTGTAGAATTAGTGACATTGGACAGTTCAATATGGCGGCCAACAGTGGCGTCATACCACCAAAATAAGTACGTACATCGGTTTCGGTTAGTGCAGGGAAGCCGCCTACCAAATTTCGTGAAGATGGGGTCAGCCTTCTACCTACACGGGAAGTTGGAGAATTAGTGACGTTGGAAAGTTCAATATGGCGGCTGACAGTGGTGTCATACCACTGAAATAAGTACGTACATCGGTTTCGGTTAGCGCAGGGAAGCCGCCTACCAAATTTCGTGAAGATGGGGCCATAAATAGGAAAGTTCAAAATGGCGGACATTGTTGACCGTTATGCGTAGAATTTCGAAACGAAACCTGCTTAACTTTTGTAAGTAAGCTGTAAGGAATGAGCCTGCCAAATTTCAGCCTTCCACCTACACGGGAAGTTGGAGAATTAGTGATGAGTGAGTCAGTGAGTGAGTTGGTGAGGCCTTTGCCTTTGATTAGTATAGATGTATATAGCTTAGCTTGAAGCAAGGTCCATATTAATGCAATTTGCCTAAAAGATAGTTCATTTGGTAAAGATGTCATCACCAAGTTGCACTTGTTTTATTTTATTTTATTTTTATCTGGTGAATACTGTGTAATGCACCTGAGCTTGAAGTCTTGAAGTAATAGTATTATTACTGGAAGTTGCACTATTATTAATTTTATTGTTATTATTTGTTTAAATATTATGCAGTTTAATGATGGTAAAGTTGTTTAAAAAGTCACTTTAACATGTCAGTGGACAGAGATTGTTAACATTAACAGAAAGTGTAGTTGGTTTACAAAAAATATTTACTATTTATTCCTTTTCAAAGACATGTTCAGTGCAGTACAACTTTTGACAAGCACCTCTGGATATTTTACTAAGTGTAAATGCCTCATTGGATGGTTGAAAATATGTTGTCAAAATTTTAGTTTAAGTTGTTTTCAAAATTTGTTCAATAAAAAGGCTCTATATTTTGACTGCAACGTCATTCAATGTGATTCCTTC
Source organism: Polypterus bichir lapradei (assembly GCA_026402145.1). NCBI lineage: Eukaryota > Metazoa > Chordata > Cladistia > Polypteriformes > Polypteridae > Polypterus > Polypterus bichir. The sequence goes on from JANRMT010062836.1 coordinate 15,028,709, forward strand.
TCTTCATTAGCGCCACCCCCTTGAAAACTATCACTTTATAGGGCCATGCAAACCTGTATTAATACTTGTGTGCACATTAAAATGTTTTTTTGTACAATGTACAATTCTCATTACAGTGGAATACGTTATTCTTAGCCAGTCTACTGCAGTAATTGCAGTGGAAAATTTGGTTAACATCCACTCATGCATAGGAAAAAAGTACTGTTGAATACCATGAAACCGGTATAATTTTGAAAAATACCATGATATAGAATTTTAGTCATACTGCCCAGCACTAGCTTCTATACACTTCTGGATATAGACAGTGATGAGTTCACCACAACTCCTAGGTCCTTCTTGTAAGGGGTACTTTCAAGTTTCAGAGCTCCCATTGTGGATTCAAGACTAACATTTGTACTTCCTATGTGTAATACTTTACATGTATTTACAGTAAATTTCATCTGCTACATATTGTATCAGTCTAAGTTACAGAGTAGCTCTGTAACTCACTGCACTTGGTTCCCAATCCAGGTGGTTCGTCGTGTGGTGAGTGCAGCAACACGCTATCAGTGCATGCTCTCAACCTCTCTCTCTGTGTGTAACTATTCAATTAAGTCTTGATTACCTGTCATGCCACCTAGCTTGTGTGAAAAGATCAGACTTGACACACTTAAAAAGGTTTGGGGCTGCCACCCGTATATTATCCCTGGCTGCAATGGGTTTTGGAAGTAAGACAGTAGTGTCTTTGAAGGAGTCCAAACAAGAACTGATGATTAGTGATTAAGATGGCAGCTTTAAATGCCAAGACCAGAAGTGATGTAAGGGGACCGGAAGTGACCTTCTTCTGACGTTGTAACAGGAAGTGATGTTCTTTTAGGCACCAGAACTACAAATGACATCTTTAGGGATGAGTCAGACAGATTTTCCCGTGTTTGGTCTGTAGAGGTAACAAAAGAAGGTTTAGTGCACCCTGCCACTCCCGGCCTGGCGTGGAATGACCCTCACTTGGTCCACACAGCTTCCTTCTACGTGTGTGACACTTGATATCATGTGCAAACTTAACCAGCTTGTTATTTATATTCCTATCTAAATCATTTATATAATTTAATAAGAACAGTGGCCCAAGAACAGGCCCCTCGGGGGCATCGCTTTTAACATTACCTAATTCTAATAAAGTTCCTTCCACCATAACCCTGTACGTCCTGTGTTTTAATCAGTTTTACACCCATCCACACAATACACCCTAAATTCACATTTCTTTAGTTTAATGTCCATTGTTTCATGTGGGGTTTTCTGAAAATCAAGATAAATAATATCATATGTATCTTTCTGATCATATGCATTTGTTGCTTCCTCCCCCATCTGAACCCATGCTGAGTAGCCTTGTGCTACTTTAAATTCATATGAACCCTTAAAATGTTGCTCAGAAATCATAAGTGACAACCTTGTGTAACACCCATCCTTAACATTTAAGAGGTGGGCAAAGTTACGATGTAGCAGATTTATATGAGTGTTTACTGTTGTCTCATGGACTAAGCAAAACGAGTCACAGGAGTGGGTTGTTAAAGTCTTCTGGAAACATTTTTTCCTTCTTCACAGCCATAAAGTTGTTGATCTGGAAGAAGATCAGTGACTCCACTTACCTCTCCAACCTCTGCCACTTCCACACCGGCCCTTTTTAAAATTATTCTGATGGGTTCCAGAAAACTATTTTAGTTATGAGCTTAAAGTGTAGCTACAGTATACACAGTACAATGGCAATAGAAAATGGTGTCAACACACCAACCTGTAGCATTCTGCACTCAATAGAGTTCTCATTTGGAACCTGAGCTTTTCTTTTTCTTTTTTTTTTTTAAACTGTCAATACATTATTGTCAATTGCTGATTTTCAGCAATTAAAAATAAAGTGGTACCATTCCATTCTTCCAAAAACATTTTAAACTCACAGACATAAATTCTGGGTTGCATGAGAAATACATTACCAAGAAGGTCCATGCAAGAAAAACAATTCAGTCAAAGAATCAGAATTTGGCTTTTCAGAGGGAAATTCACAAAATTCTAGTCAAGCAAAACTTAACAGTTAATTCCAAATGATATCTTTAAAAAAGGGTGCAAGCAGGAACTGGTTCAGCTCGGATTTTAAACACACAACATTCACACATAAAGATAGAACACAACCGTGTAGCAGAACAATGTACAACTTGGATATATATGCTGTCAAATGACTTTTATGGTGGCCTTCAAATTTCATTGCCACCAGAAAGAAACATTTACATAACTGAAATGTTTAATATTCTCAAAAGCTACATACTACAATTAATATTTTTTTAATAATAGATAATCTTATTATCCATCCATTTTCCTGAATCTTCCTTATCTACCACTGAGTCTGTCCTAAAAGCAAGATTGCAGCAAGCAATGAAAGGTGTTACATGACCCATGGAGTGTCTGAGGATTATTTTGAGGAACAAAAAGACAAGAAGATGGCTTTCGTAATACAGAGATACTGAGAGGGAGAGCGAAGAGTCAGTTAAAACAGAGATCAAAACAATCGGGCAACCAAGAAACAAAGGGCAAGACGTTAATCAGAAGTCAAAGGCAAAACATAAGTCCAAAAGCAGAAATTTATCATAATGCTAGGCCTTACTTACTGCCATAAAGAGAAATGAGCAAGGGGGAATGCATGTTAAAGCTGCCACGTATATATATATATATAGTGTCACAAACACGATAGTTGTCACGCGTTGCCGTCCAAATGTGACACATCTTGATATTGTTGCATAAACAAAAATAATCAAGAAGGTAACAACATCTAACTTTTCCAAACTGAGTCTAAATGAGAAATAACCCTCAGAAAATGGAATCTACAGGTTGAAAGCCCATAAAATATACAAAAAACACACACACTGTATAAAAAAGTGTTTAATAGTACAACATGGATGCCAGTCATTGAAGGAGTAAACTCCACTCACAGTTAGTACCCCCAAAGTGGAAAATCCCTGCCATTAGAAAAGAAGTAAATGGAAAACATGGAAAGAACATGCATACTTTATAGAGATTGGGACAGTGACAGGATTGAACCTTGGTCCATGAGATAGAGAAGCAGTTGTGGTTACCACTGTACAGCAGGTTGTGTAATTTTGATAAAATTGAATGTTTAAATAGAGTGGCTGGAACATCACATTTGTTAAGTGCAAAATTCAAACCAGAGCTTTCATTTTCCTGCCTGAAATAAGAGATTATTCCCTTTTTGAAATGTAAAATATGCTCTTGTAACATTGAACAATTTCAGCAATATCCCTATAATCCTTCTAGATCTTCACAAGGATAAAGAATTTGAAGTGAGATTTGAGTTGTTGCTCATTGTATCATGTTTATAAGATCAATATCACAGCCAGGATTTGAGATTTTATTCTTTCAGTAAAAGAGGTTTCAAGCTTCACATAATTTGCAATCATGTATTCTGAATCTCTCTTTAAAGGTACAGACCAAACCACACCAAGTGACTAGCTAAGGAAATTTTCAGAACAGTATCCCTTTTCATATGTAATTCATATTTTGGCAGCAAAATAAAAGTCATCTTATTTGGAGCAGAGTGTTATGAAACTGGGTCACAGCATTTTTTCAAATGATTAACAGTATGTGCCAACTCTTGATGCTTATGTTTGAATCTTTCAGCTTTTTAAATCTTATTACATCTTATGCAGTTTGGAGTTAGAGGTTTGGATAACCTGGCTACAGGCTGTCTATTGCCACCAAGTTCATATAAGTGGCTGAGCTTTCTCATTATCACCTTATCTTTATTGAACAAGGTTTGAACTAACCCTGTGCCTTGTTGATTGTTGTCAAAAGAGATGTGAATGTATATGTATTGTTTAAGAAGTATGTTTCTCTATTTGTATATAAAATTATCTAATGAGTTGTGCACTTTTTCCGCCCATGTTGCCTTGAGTTAAAATTATACTGACAGAGAGACAAAGAGTAACCAAGGCAGGAGCACTTACCTTTAAACACTAAAAGCTTTGCAAATGCCATGAGTGATGTTCTTATCCCACTTGGGCTATTTTAAAATTGGTTCAGATGACCTGAAGATGCTAATAACAGCACAGTAAATAAAACCTCAGATGGTTTCTATTTTTTTGTACTTCTCAGATATGCTTTCGACAGAGTAACGTATTCTAAATGCGACAGTACTTAATTGTTCAAATCTCTTTTATTTTACATTTACAGCACCAACACTTCAAAGCATCCTTTGCTTATGCTGGTGCAAAAACTTGTGTCTTGAGCTCATTGTTAAGATGGAATTATAAATCACATTGTGTATAAAAGCAAAACAAATAATGAAATGTCCAATTTTCTTTACAGTATCAGAGGCCATTAATGGTTTCAATGGGGTACAGACCAAATTTGGCCAGTAGCATTGAAAGCATAGTGGCAAGATAATGTCAGGACTAGGTATGCAATGCAATGGATTTGTACTTTTTGCCCTAACATTGATGGCAGCAGAACCTGGAAAAATCCTTAGTTCAGTTGTTTCTACTTTTCATGTTGAGATCAAATAATTTTGCTTTACATTATCACTTTTTTTTTACTCTTAAGCATTCAAGGTTATTAGATTTTTTCTTATTTGTAAATGATAAAATGTTGTAATTTTCATGATAAAGTATTGTGTTCAAAGGCAGCATATTCTCCTTCTAAGTGAGGATATTTCCTGAGTAAAGATATCTCAGTTAAGTAGTGACTGTATTTAACAGTCAGGTGATCTTAGAGTAAGGGATGGAGGGATAGGCAAGCTTTCATCTGGAAGGAAGGATAATGTTAGAAAACGTTTATGAGAATTGATCATTTTGCACAACAAAGCTTGTAAATCCTTTTCACCTAATTTCTCCAAAATAACATCAAGTCAACTTTGAGAAGTCTCCAAAATTCTACTATCTACCATAGTACTTGGTAACATATTACACTTATTAATGGTTCTCTGTTTGGAAAGAACACAAGAGAAGAGGGAGCAGAGGAAGAGGGAGGAGGAGCAGGGAAAGCCTGAAGTTCAAGAATGAAAAGTCAGCCAGATGAGAAGGGAGAGTATTTGTGTTGTCTGTGAAGAGGTTTAGGCACCCCACATTACAGACAATAAACAGAAAGATGGCTGGCTTTTCGAGATGACTTTGAGAATAAATAGTGTGGCTTCTTGGAAGACAGGGATATGCTGGCTACCTACACACCCATCTGTTAAGAAGAAAAGAAAAGAAATGTATAAGATGACTGGCTGCTTAAGAAAGCTTACAACAAATGGCAAGTAGTGTGACTTCTTGGAGCACTGGAACACAAAGGATGCTAAGATTGTATGTGTCTAACTGCTCCAAATGATACTAAAATCTGATTTAGACTGCTTACAAGACACAAGTTGACCTGTGTATGAGAGATACTTGAATCTTTCCAGGTGACACATTTAAGGTGATAGGGCTTGAGTCTGAAAATCTTGTCAAGTGGAACTTTAGTGCAGTATATTCTGGGAAAGCAGAAAGGCAAAGCTGGATTCAATGCATTTTGCTTACTTGGAGATTTATAGGGCTTGATTCCTTTTATTTATTTATCTATTTATTTATTTATTCATCCCTTATTCCTTATGCCTTTACTGAACTCTTGGGCACAGCCATTAGCAGTGTGTCTGTCTTCGGAGAGAGTGTCGACCTTGTCGAGAGGTTTACTTACCTGGGCAGTGACATTTATGTCTCTGGTGACTCTCCCTATGAAGTCAGTAGATGGATTGGGAGAGCATGGGGGGTCATGAGGTCGCTGGAAAGGAGTGTGTGGCGCACCCGATATCTATGCAAAAAGACGAAGGTCCAAGTCTTTAGCATCCTGGTGCTTCCTGTCTTGCTATATGGTTGTAAGAGATGGATGCTATCCAGTGACCTGAGACAAACACTGGACTCCTTTGGTACTATGTCTCTCTGGAAAATCCTTGGGTACCGTTGGTTTGACTTTGTGTCAAACATGGAGTCCCGAATGAGGCACATTACCCGCATTGTGAGGGAGCGTCAGTTACGGCACTACGGCCATGTGGCGCATTTCCCAGAGGGTGATCCGGCTCGTAAGATCCTCATTGTTGGGGACCTGAGTGGCTAGACCAGGCCAAGGGGCAGTAAAACCTGGCTGTGGCAGATAGAGGGTCATTTCCGGAGTTTGGGACTGGACTGCATGTCTGCCTGGGGGTTTGTAAACCGGGATCCCGAGTTGCTTCGTCGTGTAGTGGGTGCGGCAACGCACTGTACCAGTGCATGCTCCCCAACTTGACTTGACTTGACTTATTTCTTATGGGGAAACAACCTTGATCTTAGTGATAATGATTTAGTAACATTTTCTGTGTGTTTTGAGAAACTATAAATTGTCATGGCTCACTCTGGTAAAGAACATTAAAACAAGTAAGCCAGATGTTTCATGTGTGCCTTTTTATTAGACATTTTTCAAAAACAGCTCACTTTCTCAGCTGCTCTTTGAAAATGCCATCTGTTAGCATGATGATATGACAAAACTGCTTATAGGTAAAAGTTAAAACAATAGTTGGTAATAAAGAATATACAATGTCTGCTATGTACAAAGAATGATTTTTGATAAAAATATGTCTGAAACTTTCTTAAGAGTTTATGATATGAAAAACACAAACTTTTAAAAATGTTGTTGGACCATTTATGCTA
>JANRMT010062836.1:15046492-15093912 GCA_026402145.1 Polypterus bichir lapradei
TATGAACAACTCCATGTAAACACTTTAATGAGTTTTAAGCACAGGGAAAAAAAAATGAACATTTGAAAAAAGAGAAAAGTAACATTGCAACAATTCACGCTACAAACTGAAAAATTAACTTTTGAAAAATCCATAATGCAAAAACCACCAAGAAAACTAATCATTGCATGAGTCGAGTTCTGGCATGAAGTGAGGAGGAACTGGGTGGAGAGGAGGGACTGGCTCCGCAATGGAGGGATGTTTTCCTTCAGGTGTTTTCTCGGGTTTCTGGCGTTTTTAGCTGTTTAGCTGGTGGGAGCGAAAGCCTCATGCAGCCATTCCAAAAACAAAGTCCTTGTGACCCAACCCTTCGTGTTTGCCCTCCACATTACTGGCAGTCTGGCTTTGTTTACATTGTGCTGCTTGAAAGCACGAGGGTTCTCAAATTGGTAAATGAGTAAACTGGTAAACAGTTTTTCCACCTCTTCCAGCACTTGAAGCCTCTGCCTGGTTAACGCTGTAACTCTTTTTGCAATATCAGCTGCTTTAATAGATTCTTTCTGCTTTAGAATAGTCGAAATCATAGATTTTGACTTCTTGTACTCAGCGGCAAGATCAATAACACGAACGTCATGCTCAAACTTTTCAATAATTTCTTTCTTTACTTTGATTTCAATTTTCTTCAAAACTTTCTTCTCACCACTCTTCACTTGCTTAGAAGCCATAGTTAACTGCAAAAGCACACGAAATACTGTAGAGCACAAAGACAGTGCAGGTAAAGCATGCACGTCTGACTGAGAACAATGAACAGGGAGCGGCTCTGCTTAAATACAGTAATCTCTCTCTCTCTCTCTCTCAGCAGCAGGCAGGCAGGCAGGCACGTGCACGCACCCTCCCCCTCTCTCTTTCAGCAGCAGGCAGGCATGTCTGACCGAGAACAATGCAACACGTGCAGAAATCATCGGCGCGCACAAACCGAAAGGGAAACTGGCTTGTTCGTATACCGAGTGTGTGGTCGTGAACCGAGGCAAAAGTTTGGCGAACTTTTTGGTGGTGAACCGAGTTGTACGTGAACCGAGACGTTCATGAACCGAGGTTCCACCGTACTCCGGTTTCTTCCCACAGTCCAAAGACATGCAGGTTAGGTGCATTGGCGATTCTAAATTGTCCCTAGTGTGTGCTTTGTGTGCCCGGGGTTTGTTTCCTACCTTGTGCCCTGTGTTGGCTGGGATTCGCTCCAGCAGACCCCCGTGACCCTGTAGTTAGGATGATGGATGGGTTGTAGGATCAGATCCCACCACTACCACTGTGTGACACAGAGCAAGTCACTTCACCTGCCTGTGCTCCAATTGAAAAGACAAAACACATGTAACTTATTGTAGCTCTGAAATGAGCATCAGCAGGTAGATAACATTAGAGTTTTGAGGTTTGTACATGTATTTTCTTCTTGTTCTGGCACTTTTTTTAAGGCATGTTGAAGATGTCTGTAGTGTGCCAAATGACATCTAACACATTGCAATGCTGTGGGAGTCGTTGCTATATGTGCTAATACACAGCTCAGAGTCGCCACTGGTGTAAATCCACACGACTGGCCTGGCATTCCTGCTGTTTCTTTTAATATAGGCCATTTGAAAATACTGCTTGTCAGAAAGGAAGCTGCTTTCTTTTTAGGGAAGGAAGAAAAGAAACAAAGCAACATTTTAAAAAAAAACTTACTTTGATTTGTTATAAAAACTGAGAAAATAGTTTTATTTTAGGCAGAAGCTTACAATATGAAAAAAATAAACAAACTAAACTTAATAAAGTGTCCCTATATAGAATGGGACCAAAATGAATTCTTTTAGACTGAACCATAATGCCTTTGTAATTTAATGTCTTTATTTTACAAGCTAGCAATAGGGCTCTGATATTTGTTTTCATAAATTAAATCTATGTAAGTATAAGTAAATACTAATTTTTTGTTCCAAAGGGAAGTTTAGCTGTTACAGAACCAGAAATATGAAAATATTCTAACAAACAATAGGAACCTTCTACAAATACACTCAAGAAGTACAAAAAAAAACAATTCTGACTTGACTCATGATAAGAAAGCAGTCACTGATACGAATTACAAAGGTTGCATTGTCGTAGATATGAAGGAGCCCCAGTCAGTTTTCTTGACACGCTTCTTTTGAATAATGCATTCGCTAAAAGTACTCAATGATAGTTTGTCATATAGAGAATATGCATCATTTACAATGGCAATCAGTTTTTTTTTTCATTCTTTCCTCCACTACTACGTCCAACGGTAAAGAGTATGTATTAATTCGGTGGGCCTCTCTTGAAGTGAAATTGCCAGCCCAACACACCCAGCATGCAAAGTTGCACCGTTTATCAGAGAGTTATAGAACATGTAAAAGAAGGCCACTACTCACAATAAAGGGATGCAGACCCCTAAAAAACGTATGCTCTTCAACTTCATATATCCATATATATATTTATTATGGTCAAATTGGAGAAAGGATCGGGTCCAAAAGAAACGTTGGGACACCAGCCACTGTAACGATGTGGGTCCTGCTCCATGCTCCCATCACTCTTTCAGGGAGCCTCTTGAACCCAACACTGTCAGTAATGTATCCAGATGAGATGGACAATGAGGACACCACAATGAAGCAAGGGGAAAGGTGGAAAAGTGATTTTATTTAAAACAGTCAAAAGCAAAAACAGTTCAAAACAAGTGCAGTACTTCTAAAAGTCAATAAATAAATAATCCATTAAAAACAAGTGAAATGTGGAGGTTAAAATCCAATAAATAAATCCATTAAAATGATGTTAAAACAATGGCTGGAAACAGTCCTTTAAAAATAAAATCTGGTGCCTTCTTCAGCTGGCAGATCTCCTGCTTCTCCCATCCGGGCCATGCACCAGGGGAGTTGCTCTACCTGCAGCTGACTTCTAACATTGGTCTGGAAGCCTTTCGGTCCCTGGCTCCGCCAGACCAAGACTTGGTTTAGTAAGTTTATATGTTTAATATGTCACTGTACTCTATACAAAAATATTTTATAAATCTACTTTTCTTTCTACTCACATGTACAGCTAACAGAAGGCAAGATTTAGCACACTGTATTTCATCATATAGGAACTGCTAGGCAAGCATTTTAAGACAAGACAAGTTAAGGACAACTGCGAAATGAGCAATGTGTACTATTTCTGTGTGTCAAACTCAGCATGAAATTATATCCTCTCTTTGTCTTGTTTGAAATTGTATTATTCCCCTAAGTAGGGGCCTGCACATGGAGAAAGAGTATAAAGCCTTGGAACATTGCCCGGTACACCTTTGAAGCTGACGGACGGATGGGAGATAATGTCATCCTATCCAGAAAATCCTTCAATGCAGCGACGAAAATGGCAGACTGTATACATCAGGCTTCTACTCCCGAACTGGGTTTTTGTCATGGCTTCCTTGTCTGTTATGCAGCGTAAACCGTCATTAAAGAAAGCTAAGTTATTTCTCCTATGTGATTCCTTACCGCCGTATCACTAAGGGAGGGGTATCACCTTTTTATATTATATCTATATAGGTTCGGGTTATGTAGCATGCCACAATTACAAAAGAACTTATTCCAACAAGGGAGCTAGTGCCCCCTGCTGGATACACTTGGGTTCCCCTTTGACCATGGCGCTCAAGCTGGGGCTTCCACCTCCCAAGCCTCTGAGTTCTGCTGCTTACTGCGGCCTTACGCAGCAAGCCATCCTCGATCGTGGTCACTCCTGCTCCTCTGCAAAACTCAGCAGAAGTGACCCAATTCGCCTGCCCCCGGGTGCTGGCCAAACACCCCGCTAGGGCTCACTTCCCAGCTGCCTTCCTTCTTACAGTGAGCTTGCTCTCGCTTGCTTGCTCATACCCACACCAGCTCTTAACTTCCAGCTTCCCTTTCTTCCTCCTCTAACCTTCGTTCTTTTTTTCCTCTTTTCCACACTCGTGCTTCTCCTATTTATAATGGGGACGGGGCACAGGTGTGGCGATTAGCAGCTCCCGTCATCAATTACAGATACAGACGGTTCCTCAACTGTGCACTTAAGCGAGGAAATGCCTGCACCATGTTGTGTCTGAGAACTGCTCTGGCCACACTACCACGCCCCCTCTATAAGCCGCGAGTGCAGCGATTATTTATTTAAGCGCTGGCCTTTTCTTCTAAGCCGTGGACCTGCTATACCACAGTCACGTGATGACATTAAACAACAGACATATATATAGCCTTCTCTTAGTCTGGAAATACTGCTCTATTGATCAAGTCTGGCTTTTAAGAGGTCCGTCATCCAGTCCGGTTGCAGCAAAAGTGAGATACCTCCTTCTGGGGATGCCCAGCTTTATAGGATTTGGCCCAGAATGGGCACAGTCATTTGCACTAATAAGGTGTCTTCTTGGAGCTGAGGAGGCAGAAGTAGTTGATAATGTTAGTGACAGCACCCCTCTCATCTCAGAGTGGTATTACATATTTCAGGTGAGCCCGGAAGGTGATCCTATGACATGCGTACATGACCTTATATATATTTCTATTACCTTAAATATATATTTCTATATTTCTGTCAGTTGTGACATGTGCTAGAATGCTTATTTTATTTTTGAATGGCAGCACTTAGGCATCTAAGTGCTAGACAAACTCCTGTTTGATAACAAAAGCAGGGTTCATTAACTGTCAGTCTTACAACAGACAATGATTACTATTTAGAAAAGCAATACAAACTGATGATTTGGGTAGCGAAGGTTTAGAAAGCAGATGTTCAGACAATAAACTTGTGCATCTAAAACAAGACTAGGTTTACAAATTAAGGTGTGGTGAAAGTGAAGGTAGAAATCAAAGACTGAAGACTCATTTTAGTGTAGCTATCTGAATAGCACTTTAGATTTCACAGACAAAACAACTGTCACCTAGAAGGGTTAGCAGACATAGAAAAAATAAATAAAAAACAACAGCTGCTGCTAAATAAAGTGAAAGAATGCACAGACAGGCCATATAAAAGGCAGCTGATGTGAGGTTCAGGCAAGACAGACAGAGGTACAGGAGTTATAGCCTAAGTTGTTGGTCTGAGTGTGCAAAAATACATACCACAACCTTCACAATCAAACAAGAAAAAAACAGTGATGACCTTGCTCAACAGACAACTTAATGTGAACAAAACCCACCCTAGCTCAGTTACAGAAAGATCACTTCAAAAAGAACAGACAATCCCCACAAACAAGAAAAAAAGCTGTTAGAAAAATAATCAGGTCTTACCAGCTGACCACGAAGAAATTTCTAGGTTAGCAAGAGAGGACTTACACCAATTTGGAAAACAGACAGCTAGAAATGTGTTATATATAAAGGCAATTAATATTGCACTCACAAAAAGGAGAGAGACAGAAGCAGATTTAAAGTAATGGGTTCTTCTACTGAGAGCACACGTTTACACCATGTATGCATGCATTATACTCTACCTCTGATTAGTTCCACAATATGCCTAATTCCTTTTTCCTTATGGAACACCCAGTAGTTCAGCAAACTTACAATATACTACCTATTCCTCCCACTTAAAGCTGTAACCATAGTTCACAAGTAACAAACAGCATATGGCAATTTAAGAACAAGAATATTAAAATGAAACAGAACATGCATTGTTGGCAAAGCAGTTAACAGTCTAACAAGAGAGAGAGGATAGACTACTTCTGCATCCGCTAACCCATGTGTCCCTTATTATTTATATACAGTATACAAGGTTAGCTATTATAAGACAACCGGGGGCATCAGTCTTCCAGGACGGTTACATTATAAAATTGGTGTGTGCATCCTCTAACATAGCCCCAGGTAATTTTGGCAAAATAGCATCAGCAGGATGACAGGTGGTATCTCTGGCTGGCTTTGTGTCAGCTCACTGAACCTTGGTTCCTCAGATGTTCCTGTGCTCCTGGTTGTTTCAGCAGGTACTCATGGTAACAACTGTTCAACATGTCATCTCCATGTTCAGGTGTCTAGTGAGCAAAACTTATAGGAGACAGGTCCAGTCTTTTGAAGAATAGTTGCTGGTACCTACGGTGGAGTAATTACAAGAGGTAGAGTAATCATATGCAAGAACGGCATCTCCACTGAAAAACTCACAATCTTTAACTCATTTCGCATATTCGTATACTTGATCATGCTGTTTTTCATAAACTTGCACAGGAAAGGTAGCTGAGAGATTTTCAAAGCCGCCGTTTCAGAAACAGATCAACTGGTGACATACCTGTTGTTGTGTGGTATGTTTTACGTTATTAAAGAAGAGATGTATAATGATGTTGCTCAGGAGGTGCTTCATTTTTGGATGCTTTAAGAGCATGTTTAAGTGTTTACACCATTCTTTCAGCCATGCCATACATAGAAGGATGGAAGATGTTTAATACCGTTACTTTGTAGGATTCCTTCTATTTCTTGGGATGCAAAAGATTAGCCATTATCCATAACAATCTGCTCTAGCAGTCCAAAACCTCTAAACATCTCAATTAAGGTTTGTATCGTATTTTCTGATATTATGGTGGGTATGTTAGTGACTTCAGGCTACTTGGAATGAAAATCCACAGCAACCAGAAGCATTACATCCTCCACAGGTTATGTAAGTCCAAATAAACATGTTGCAAAGGACTGGCTGGCCACACCCATTCATGCAATGTTGCTGGGCTTTGCATATCTCTAATTCTTTGGCATGATGAACATGAAGTTGTCTTTTCCTCAATATCACAATCAAGTCTCAGTCACCAAATGTAGCACCGGGTGAGCTCTTTCATTCAGGCTATGACACAATGTCTGAAGTGTAACTCATCCATCATGGGCTTGCTGGTGTAATTACTTGCATGCTTACAGGTGACATCCTGCTGTCACTGAGAGCTCCTTTCCCCAAAAAAGGTATGGCTGAACATCAGGAAGTGCATGAAGGGTACTAAGATCCAGTCCTCTGACAATGAAATCGAATAGTTGATTTCCGGCGCCGCATGCGAGTGGCAGCCATTCCAGCAGCTCCGTGTATGACTTTATCTTTTTACCTTTTTTTCTATTTTCTTTCTCTATTTCACTGATCACTTCTACCACTTTCTTTTATGTGGAATTTCTCCCTGGACACTTTTTTACTACTTGACATGCATTTTTACACTCCGAGACTCGCCTATTCAAGTAGTCAACTTAAAGCACTGAGAAGAAATGCTCATGCCGGTGTGGTTCCCTATTTACCTGATGAGGTAAGAAGACGATATCGGGGCAGCCAAGCCGGCGCAAAGATAAAAGATAAGATAAAAGCCAAGCAGCTTGACAGAAAATGGCATTGTAAACTGTCGGTGCCTTCTGTGATCCTGGGAAATGTGAACTCACTACCAAATAAGATTGACGAACTGGCTGTGCTGGTGAAAAATGTCAGAACCTACAGAGAATGCAGCTTGCTGTGTTTTAGTGAAACGTGGCTAACAACTACCATCCCAGATGCTAACATGGAGCTACCTGGGTTTAGCACAGTTAGAGCGGACAGAGACGCAAATACCAGCGGGAAGAAGAAAGGAGGAGGACTCGCTCTCTATGTCAATACAAAGTGGTGCAACTCAGGACATGTAAAATCTCCAATTGCTGCAGGGACATCGAACTGTTGGCTGCAAGTCTGCATCCCTATTACTTGCCTAGAGAGTTTGGACATGTGATTGTTGTTATTGTTTACATCCCCCTCAAGCGAATGTGGAGATAGCGAGTGACGTCATTCATTCCACAGTTGCTAAGTTACAAACACAGCACCCTGAGGCACTTGTGCTAATTGCTGGAGACTTTAACCATGTGACGCTGGACAAAACATTACCTGCCTTCTTCCAGTATGTGGACTGTAACACCCGGGGAAATAGGACTATCGACCTACTGTATGCAAACGTTAAAGATGCATACAGCGCCACCCCGCTGTCTGCGCTTGGGAAAGCAGATCATAACCTGGTTCTGCTTCAGCCTCACTACAAACCAAGAGTGAGGGCGCTACCTACAACCACATGCTCATTCAGGAAGTGATCCCCTGAGGCAGAGCAGGCTCTGAGAGACTGCTTTGGAACTACAGGCTGGGATATACTGCTGGGGTCACATAGTGAGAATATTGAAGAGGCTGTTGACTGCACAACTGATTACATCAACTTTTGTATGGACATTGTAGCTCCAGTAAGAACAGTACGCTGCTATGCTAACAACAAGCCATGGATTACAAGTGACATCAAAGGCCTTTTGAACCAGAAGAAAAGGGCTTTTAAAGACGGTGATCAGCATGAGCTCAAGCGCATGCAGAAGGAACTCCGAGTCCAGCTCAGGGCGGTGAAAGAGCAGTACAGGAGAAAGTTGGAGCAGAAGTTGTAGAATAACAGCATAAAGGAAGTGTGGGATGGGATGAAGATTATCACTGGCTGCAGCTCGAAGCGGGGTGCCACCATCGAGACAGACGTGGAGACAGCAAACCAAATGAACAACTTCTTTAATTGGTTTGATCACCCTAACCCACTCTCACCTCGGAGTACTGCATCCTCCAACCATCCTTCTGTTGATACCAGCATAGGTGAGACATCCCCACCCACAATTACAGCAGCCCATGTGAACAGAGAGCTGAGAAGACTTCGTGCCAGCAAAGCAGCGGGTCCAGATGGTGTATCGCCACGACTGCTGAAGGCCTGTGCATTGGAACTGGGGAGTCCTCTATAGCGCCTCTTCAACCTGAGCCTGGAACAGGGGAGAGTCCCGAGGCTTTGGAAAACATCTTGTATCACCCCAGTCCCAAAGGTTTCACGTCCTAGTGAGCTAAATGACTTCCGGCCTGTTGCTCTGACGTCACATGTGATGAAGACCATGGAGCGGCTGCTGCTTCACCACCTGAGGCCACAGGTCTGCCACGCCCTCGACCCTCTGCAGTTCGCATATAAGGAGAAGGTGGGAGTGGAGGATGCCATCATCTATATGCTACACCGATCCCTCTCCCACTTGGACAGAGGCAGTGGTGCTGTAAGAATTATGTTTTTGGACTTCTCTAGCGCCTTCAACACCATCCAACCTCTGCTGCTTAGGGACAAGCTGACTGAGATGGGAGTAGACTCACACCTGGTGGCATGGATCGTGGACTATCTTACAGACAGACCTCAATATGTGCGTCTAGAGAACTGCAGGTCTGACATTGTGGTCAGCAACACAGGAGCGCCGCAGGGGACTGTACTTTCTCCGGTCCTGTTCAGTCTATATACATCAGACTTCCAATACGACTCGGAGTCCTGCCACGTGCAAAAGTTCGCTGATGATACTGCTATTGTGGGCTGCATCAGGAGTGGGCAGGAGGAGGAGTACAGGAAGCTAATCAAAGACTTTGTTAAATGGTGCGACTCAAACCACTTACACCTTGACACCAGCAAGACCAAGGAGCTGGAGGTGGATTTTAGGAGGCCCAGGCCCCTCATGGACCCCGTGATCATTACAGGAGACTGTGTGCAGAGGGTGCAGACCTATAAATACCTGGGAGTGCAGCTGGATGACAAATTGGACTGGACTGCCAATACTGATGCTCTGTGTAGGAAAGGTCAGAGCCGAAAGGTCAGAACCTTTCTTAGAAGGTTGGCATTCTTCAACATCTGCAATAAGATGCTGCAGATGTTCTACCAGACGGTTGTGGCGAGTGCCCTCTTCTATGCGGTGGTGTGCTGGGGAGGCAGCATAAAGATGAAGGATGCCTCACTCCTGGACAAACTTGTTAAGAAGGCAGGCTCTATTGTAGGAGTAAAGTTGGACAGTTTAACATCTGTAGCAGAGAAACGGCCATTAAGCAAACTCCTGTCAATCACGAAGAATCCACTGCATCCACTGAACAGTGTCATCTCCAGGCAGAGGAGTAGCTTCGGTGAAAGATTTTTGTCACTGTCTTGCTCCACTGACAGACTGAGGAGATCGTACCTCCCCCACACTATGCGACTCTTCAATTCCACCCGGGGCAGTAAATGCTAACATTACTCAAAGTTATTGTCTACTTTTACATGCATTTTTATTACTATTTAATTTAATATTGTTTTTTGTATCAGTATACTGCTGCTGGATTATGTGAATTTCCCCTTGGGATTAATAAAGTATCTGTCTATCTATCTATCTATCTATCTATCTAGTCCTGAAAGTGTTGAATTGTCCTTGGTTTGCTGCTTGATCTGGTGGGCAGCTACAGGTGTATTTTCACCATCTGAAAGTAGAACATCTTTTGTTCTTTTTTTATGGTTGTTCAGATAGAGGGTGTCTTAACAGACCATTTGAATTTCCATGTGCCTCAGAACTCCTGTATTTGATCTCATAATTGTGAGCCCCAAGGAGTAAAGGCCAGCACTGAAGGCCACATGCTGCCATAGACAGCACACAAGTACAATATGTGATCCAAAAATTGACAGTAATGGTCATTGGTCTGTTAGCAAAGGAAATCTCAGACCAAACAGGTAAGTGTGACATTTCTTTATTCCATAAATTATGCTCAATGCCTCTTACTCCATCTGTGGATATTTTGTTTCAGTTTTGCTCAATGTTCTTCAAACAAATGCAATGGGTTGCTCCTCACCTGTTGACATAATGTACAACACAACAGTACCCTCACCATAATGGCAGAAATCATATGCTAGCTGAATTCATAAGGATGGGTCAAAATGTTATAAAAGTCTCTTACCAGCACGTACAGCCTTGGCTTTGCTGAATTCCATTTCACATTCTTGTGACTGTTTCAGCTATTGTCACGTGATCAGCGTCTCTTTGTCATCTCTGGATGGCCTTTTGCTCTGTCTCATTTGCCTTTGCATTTCTGGCACATATGACCACTGATTGCTGACGTCAATTAGCCTCTTCATCAGTCTCATTTGCTATTACGATTCTCTTTTGCTCAGTGTCGACCTGACTTCATTGTATGATCTGTTCTTTGCTCTCACTTTCTCGAGCAATTCTGTTTGGCTCTGCGTCAGGCTGTTGTAAATGCTGAGTGTGCTCTTCACAGTTTTCATACTCTTTCTCTGTACGTTTAGCATTCGTTTGCTCAGAGGTTGATGCGCTTGCTGCTTCCTGAGTAGCTCTTGTTTTCTCCACCCTAGTGGGCCACTTCTTCTCTTCTTTCATCGGCATCATTTAACGTTAAAACTGATTAAGTTAGTTTTTGTCTTGCAATTACTTAGTATGTTTTCCTTAATTTTTCACTTAAGCTGGCACTTAAATCTTCAATCTGCCTCAAGAATGATTTAAAATACGAAGAGGTAGAGCAAGTGGCGACGAAGGTGGTAGCAATGATGCCCTCTAGCTATCTGCCACAAGAGTGATTTGAGATATATGGGGTAGGGGAAGTGATGGCGAAGGTGGTAGGGATGACATACAGCTCCTGTATGCATGCGCTGCACGATCGCTTTGCTTCATGCTGCCAAGAGTTGATTCTACAATAAAATAAAATAAAAATAATTCCAAAACTCTTCATTTTTAATATAAAGCTGTGGTGCAGAGTTTCAGCGTTTTTCAGGCTATAGATTATTTGACTTTTGACCCTGACCTTCCTGGTTTGACCTTTGACCTACGGGGTTAATCATTACCCGAAAAGCGGACAGTAGAGGTCACATAGTATGTGTGTACCAAATTTCAGGTCAATAGTTGAAACGGTTTGCGAGCTACAGGTGATTTAAAATCCTGGACAGACAAACGGACAGCCATGGTAGCATATTAAATAAGAAGATAAGAAAAAAGAGAGTCCCCCAAATCTTTTTTGAAACTTCTGCACTATCCAGAGTTCAAATTGTATTTCAACAACAAAATAAAAAGGTACATATGTTTTGAAAAAAAAAATGCTATTCATTAAAATCCAAAGCAAGTCTTTTTCATCTCTTTTCCTAAGAAAGAAAGATTTGTCAGCTACACATTTGTAATTGTATTTCCGACAACTGCATTAACTGAGCAGGTTTTTCTTACAAAATTCTTTTGACCTCTGAGTCTCAGCTACTTTAAGACCTTAAAAAATATATTTACCTCTGCTGCCATTTTGTGCCATACTGATTCTACTGCATCCTTTATGGTCAAGGTGGAACACATCAGAAATTGGTTTGGACACCAAATTATCAAAGGCTCTAAAACTTCACCCTGTGCTTTCTTTAAAAAATGATTTGCTGGCTGATAAGAATTATACAGCTATACTGCTGAGAATAGGGAGGTACTAAGTGCATATATCCAAGAGTGGAGTGATTTCATTAGTTGGAAGGAGAAAAACATCCTTTGATTGTCTTTATGGACTTCAAAAATCTGTCTTATTTGAGGACAGCTAAAGGACTCAACCCTATTAGTCCTGGGGAGAAGAATAATCCATCTAATACCTTATGTATGTAAAGTGGGCACATTTGAATAGGAGGTTATTCTACCATTTGCCCTTTCTATATAGTGAATCCTATTTAGGTTGTTGTTGATAATCAAATAAATGCGCTAACTCCAGTTAATGCCCTGAAGTATATGCTGTATGTCCCTCGTCTACTAGAGTAGATGTTTTCCCTTGGGTTCATGATTCCATACATATTGTTCACTCAGGTATTATATATAACAATACATTTATATCCAGACAAATGTATGCGGGTAGATATTGAAATTTACATTATTAACGCCTATTGAATGCATAAAAGAGCTCTGTATTGTTGTGCTAACAATCTTCAGTATAGTTTTCAGGCATAACAAAGACCTTAGGCAGATATACTGATGGACTTTCTAAAACTGTACCGTGCTAAGTCTGGTTCTTGTGGATAAGTTCTTTAAGGCTACACATTTTGTTCACCTAAAGAGAATTGCTAAAACCAAACTACTGCCTAAGGTACTTCAGCAATTCTTTTTCAAAGAACTTTGCTTTTTGGGTTTAAATAATTAAATTATCTCTCCAACATTATGTCATGATCTTAACACTAGGATCCTATGAAAATATTTGTGATACCGAGCCACCTTAAATTCTCTTGCAGCTCGATAACAGTGTCTTTGTTTTGCCAATGTGTCAATCAGCACAAGCAGCAGGTAGCCTGCTATCTCATCCTTCCACCAAGGCAGCTGAGGTCAAGTCCCATGCAAAATTCTCAGAGCTGAAGTCTGCTTATCTGGGAATAAGGTATCTGGAATTGTATAGGGTAAATAATATATCGTTATTTGGAATACAAGCACTTCATGTGTGTTCCGTGTCTACAATGATCTGTGTAGGGTCACAGGAAATGCAAGGCAAGAAATGTTGAACATATAACTAAAACAGAAAATTTTCATATTATAGTAATAATTGACAAAATGTTTTTATTTATTTATTTTTTTTGAAATTGTATTCATTTTATTGCAATCATTCCATACAAATCAATCAATTTTTAAAAAAAGTAGAATTAAGAACAAGTCGACCCCCACCCAGAGAGAGAGAGAATGGCCAACGGAGTAAAACTTAAGGTTTGTAAACATACCTAAATTGATGAGTTTGATAAGCCAATAGAGATGAATGGAAAAGAAAAAGAAATGCAGAAATAATTGCTTCCTCTGTACTTTAAGAGCTTATTCTAAAATATTACTAATTAGATCCTGCCATGTTTTGAAAAAAATGTGTACAGATCCTCTAACTGAGTATTTGATTTTTTCCAATTTCAAATAGTATAAAACATTGGTTTCCCACTGACTTAAAAGAGGTGAGTTAGGATTCTTCCAGTTTAGCAAAATCAGTCTGCGTGCCAAACGTGTAGTGAATGCAATCACAGTTTGTTTGTCCTTCTCCACTTTAAACCCATCTGGAAGAACACCAAACACAGCTGTTAGAGGATTAGGAAGGGTTGTGAGACCAAGGCTGTCTGAAAGTTAATTAAAAATTTTGGTCCAGAATGATGTTAATTTGGTGCAGGACCAAAACACGTGACCCAGTGAGGCTGGGACTTGATTGCAACGTTCGCAGGTTGGATCTTGCCCTGGAAACATTTTGGAGAGTTTAAGGCGAGACAGATGTGCTCGATATATAATTTTGAGTTGAATAATTGTATGCTTTGTGCATATGGAGCTCGAGTGAATTCTCTGCATTGCTATTTTCCACTCCTTTTCTGATATATTGATTAAGAGATCTTTTTCCCAGTGTCCTCTTGGATCTTTGAAAGGGAGGGTGTGGTATAGTGGGTCCACAGCTCACTGGGCAAAGGCCATTTGAAATAAGTAATCACCGCACCCGAGGCGGCTTCATGAGGGGGGGGCGTTGGTCCGTGGCGAGCCGCGGGACGCTCGGGAATGTGGCCGTTTCTCACCGAGTGCACAGGTGAGGAACTGCCCACATCCGTGATTGCTCCCGTGGCTAATGCTACGGCTGTGATGGCCCCGTTATAAAAAAAGAAGCGCGAGTCGGTTTTGGGAGAGATGAGAGGAAAGGAAAAGAACGAGGGGTCGAACAAAAGGAAGAGGACGGAGGTTATAGGAAGCGAGGAAGCAGGCGGTGCAGGAGAGAGACAGATACGCGGAGCGTGTGAGCGAGCGAATGAGCGCTCGAGGGTAGCTGCATGGAAGCTGGGTGTTAGGCCGACACCCAGGCGTTTGTGTTGATGTTGCTCCCGCTGAGCGATCAGGTAGCGGGAGTGACCAGGGGAAGGCGACTGGCCGCAGAGGGCCGCGGAAAGGCAGCGGAAGTCGGGAGGCTTGGAGTGGCAGTCCTTGGTGTGAGCGTCCTGGAGACCAAGCAGTCCAAGTCTCAAGGCTGGGATGAGTGCCAGACCGAAGCCAGGGATCGGGAGGTCTCCAGTCTCGTAGTTGAGTGAGAAAAGGGCAGCTGCAGAAAGCGTCTCGCCTGTTGCGTGGGCCCGTATGGGAGAAGCAGGTGAGGCGCTAGCATAAAAGAAGATGCACCGGGCTTGTTGTTGTTGGTTTTAAGAACTGCTTCCAGAGGAACATTTTAACCTCGTTTTTAAAGGATTGTGTTTTTTTCTATTTATTGTTTTAACCTCCACGTTTCTTTTATTGGATTATTTATGGAGGAACTTGGAATCACTGCACTATTTATTTGAACACTGTTTTGATGAACTGTTGACTGTTTTAAATAAAAGCACAATGCACTTTTGCACTTTACCATCCCCTTGCTCGAATTTTTGGCCTCCACTGACTAGCTCAACGGTAACATTACCGACGGTGTTGGGTTTAGAGCTTCCTAAACAGTGATGGGATTGTGGAGCCAGAACCCACATCGTCACAGAGGGACTGTAAAATAATTTTATATATTGCAGAGATGGTGTCTGAGTCCTTGAGATTGAGCAATATTTTTTCCAGCATGGACAAGGGTGCAAAATGAGGAAAATCAGGCAGGTTCTGTTTAACAAAGTTCCTAATTTGAAGATAGTGAAAGAAATGTGTAGCTGGAATGTTACATTTGGAATGTAATTGTTCATAGGATGCAAAGATGTTGTCTATATAAAGATCTCTATGCAAGTTAATCCCAAATTTTTTCCAGATATTAAAAACTGCATATGTTTGCAAAGGTTGAAAGAGGTGATTCTCTTGCAGAGGTGACACAGATAAAAGCTTAAAATCTTAAAATACTTTCTACATTGGTTCCATATTCTGAGTGAGTTCTGAGTGGGTTATTAGTATATTGCCGATAACTTGCATTTATTGGGGCACAGAGCAGGGAATATAAAGAATTACTGCAGGATTTTACTTCTATTGCGGACCAGGCCTGTGTATGTTCATCTATTTGTGTCCAGGTTTTTATAGCCTGTATGTTTGCTGCCCAGTAATAAAACTGGAAGTTAGGTAGAGCCATCCCACCTTCTGCCTTTTGTCTTTGTAGGGTCGCTCTTTGGATGTGTGGATGTTTTGAGTTCCAAATAAATGAGGTTATTTTTGAATCTAATTGCTTAAAAAATGATTTATTGATGTCTATTGGAATGTTTTGAAATAAAAAATTAGCTTAGGAAGAATATTCATCTTAACAGTGTTAATTCTTCCAGCTAGAGTAAGATGAAGGGTTGACCATCTATGCAAGTCTTGCTTAATTTTTTCCATGCAGACGGCAAAATTTTGTTGATAAAGAGCTTTATGTTTACTTGTGATGTTTACCCCAAGGTATTTAAACTGTTCTGCAATGATAAAAGGTAGAGTGTCTAATCTAATATTATATGCTTGAGAATTCACTGGAAAGAATACACTTTTATTCAGATTAATTCTGAGACCAGAGATCTTTTGAAATTCTGTGAGTGCTGTTAAGACTGCAGGCACAGAATTTTGTGGGTCTGATATATACAGTACCATATCATCTGCATATAGAGAATTTTTTTGTTCCAGTCCTCTGATAATCCCCTTTATCTGATCAGCATTTCGACAGTGTATTGACAGTGGTTTCTAGTTTAAAGTAGTCTGAACAAATGTTGTTGATACAAATTGAAGCTTCTGGATTGGTATACAGTAGTTTGATCCATGCACAAATGTTCGGGCCAAACCCAAATTTTTCTAATGTAGTAATAAGGTATTTCCATTCGATCATGTCAAATGCTTTTTCTGCATCCAATGATAATAATATTTCTGGAGTGTTTGCCTTAGTTGGTGAGTATATTACATTAAACAGGCGTCAAAGATTTGAGGATAAGTGTCGACCCTTGATAAATCCAGTTTGATCTTGTGATATTACCGAGGGGAGCACCTTCTCCATCCTTCTAGCTATAAATTTTGAGAGTATCTTAACGTCATTATTCAAAAGTGAAATTGGTGTGTATAATGCACATTGTAATAAGTCCTTATTTTGTTTAGGGCAAACGATGATTAATGCTTGGTGAAAAGTTTGAGGAAGAGTTTGATTGTCTCTGGCTTCTGTAAATGTTGCCAATAGGAGGGGAGCTAGCTGAGCGGAGAATTTCTTATAAAATTCTACAGGGTAGCCATCAGGGCCTGCTGCTTTCCCGCCTTGAAGTGACTTTATAGCATCTAGTAATTCTGATAACACCAGAGGTTTATCCAGTTCCTCCGCACTAGGAGTATCTATTTGTAGTATCTGTAATGTATCCAGAAATACATTAGATTGTGTGTTGTCTTCTTTAAACTCAGTAGAATATAAGGATTTATAGTAGTCTCTAAATGTGTGCATTATATTTTTGTGGTCGATGATTTTGTCTCCATTCGTGATTACTGGGATTGCGCTGCGGACTTCTTGCTTGTGAATTTGTTGAGCTAAAAGCTTCTCAGCTTTCTCTCCGTGTTCATAGTAATGAAGTCTGGATTTATAAATTAGTTGTTTAGTTTCTTTAAGTGTCAAGAGGTTTAGTTCTGAATGCAGAGATTGCCTTTTTCTATGTAGAGCCTCGTCCACTTGGCTGGTGCAGAGGTAAGGACTATTGCCTCATAATTAAGTGGTTGCAGGTTCGATCCCAGGTCCTTTACCTATTTGAGAAGTGAGCTGCTATTATTGTTACTATTACAGTATATAATAAAAGCATACATTTGATTTGAGTCTGTAACAGCTGATATAAGTTTATGGTACTTGTAAAAGTTAGTGCTGAAGGGATAAAAGTAGACACATAAATGCAGCTCAATCATTTCTTCTTGGTGTCTTGGTGTCTTGTTGAGCAGACACCGCAGTGTCTATGATGATTTTTACTTTTCCTCGCAAACGGACATTCACATCAACATGTCATTTGAACAATCTTTTTATTCAAGAATCCAAGAATACAACTTAATTAAAAAACACTCAAATTGTTTTACTAAAGAATAAAACTGAATAAAAAAATCATTCAAAATCAGTTTTATTCAAGAATCCAAGAATAAAACTGAATAAAAAAATCATTCAAATGACATGTTGATATGAATGTCTGTGGAAGTATCATAAATTTACACATGATGTTACAGACTCACATCAAAATGGGTTTTTTTTATATGATAATAATAATAATAATAGCAGCTCACTACTCAAAGCACTAAATACAGAGAAGACACGAGATTTGAACCAAATACTGTGTTTTGTTACACCTTTTGTGAAAGTGTTTCTTGGATATTTGAGCTTCACACATCCTACACTTCATGTCAAAATTATCTTTATGTCATTATTACTATAACATATGAAAACATTTTCTCTTTTAGCTATGTGTTCAGCATTTCTTGCCTCGCAATTCCTCTGTCGTTCTATATTTACACAGATCATTGTAGACACAGAACACACATGAAATGTATGTATTTCAAATTGTGATATTTCATTACTTATACAAATCCTTAGAAATGCATCGCCAGATAAACACTTCAAAACAGACTTCACCTGTGAGGACTGCAGCAGGGTGATGCCTTCATATGACTGATTGGGAGGTAGCAGGCTGCTTTCTGCTGAGCCACACATTTGGAAAACAAAAGCTGGCTATTAACGCAGTGACCAGGAGCTACAAGCTTCTTGGTGTATATCAAGAAAATTTAAAGAGGGTAGGGTAAATGAAAAAAATGGTAAGCTTCAGGGATTCTAGTGTTAAAAGCCATTCTTTTCTATGCCTCTTCTGACTTTCATTCCTAACATAGTAATCAGATAAAAAGCGTATATCTGGAACCAGAATAACAACTTCATTTTTACATGTCTGAATTTCCTTATAAATAGAGTGGGTGCTTGCTTTGGGCTGAATATAAATCTGTATCAGCTAGTGCTACCCACATTTGAGGCTGTCTTTTGGATTCAAGGCTTTATTCTTTACATCTCTTTATATATTTCAGCTATTGGTATCTCTGGTGCGGCTCTTTCTTCATTCACATCTAACCTCAGTGATTGCCAGTATTACGTCTTCATTAGGGAATACAAATCTGCCACTACTTCAGTCATACAAGGTATCCCTCAAGGGTCAGTTCTAGGTCCAATCCTATCTATATGCTCCCATTAGGTGAGATTATTCGTCGGTATGGTTTAAGCTTCCACTGCTATGCCGATGACACACAACTTTATTTAAGTGTTGATGCATCTTCACCTGTTGCACTGACTGACTGCATTTGGGAAATCAATCATTGGATGACAGATAATTTTTTACAACTCAATCCTGATAAAATAGATATCTTATTACTTGGCACCAAATCTGTCCTCTCTACCATTCGTGGGCTAAAAATTGACGTCGATGGGATCCTGGTTCAATCCTCAGCATCATTCCATAATTTGGGTGTCATCTTTGATCAGCTTCTTACTTTTCAACCACACATTAGCGCAATAGTACAGACAGCTTTTTTTCATCTCTGCAACATTGCTCATCTGCATTCTTTCCTCAGTGTGAAAGATACTGAAACACTCATTCATGCTTTCACCTCTACCCATCTGGTCTATTGCAATGCATTGTTTTATGGCCTCCTGACTAAGTATATCAATAGATTACAGTATGTTCAGAATTCTGCTGTTCATTTACTCACACACACTAGAAAATCTGCTCACATCACTCCTGTCCTCTATGATTTGCATTGGTTACCAGTTTCTTCAAGAATCAAATATAAAATTATTCTTCTCACCTTTGAAGCCCTTCATGGTTTAGCCCCTCATTATCTGTCTCAGCTGCTTCTTCCTTACACTCCTGCCCGTGCATTGAGATCATCGGACTCTAATTTACTCATTGTACCGAAATACAGGTTAGTAACTATGGGTGGCAGAGATTTCAGTGTGATAGCCCCTAAAATTTTGAATGCTCTTCCTCTCAGTCTATTATTAATTTCAAACTCCTCTTAAAAACACATCTTTTCAATGAGTATTATTCATTTTCTTGTATGTGATTTCTATTGTTTTGTTAATGTGTTTATTGAATTGTAAATTGTCCTTGAGTGTATGAAAGACGTTACATAAATAAAACTTATTATTATTATTTTTATTATACTCTAAGCCATGCTTGATATTAACTGCACTGTGCATAATTTGAATAGGTATGAAGTATACTCTAAAGTTTTGGAATCCAGTAAAGTGTATAAATATTTTCTTACCACCCAGGCAATAGGAAGATTCAGCAAGTGAAGTTGTGCACTAAGTACCACACATGTTCGCCTGATGTTCTTTAAGACCATATAAGACTGTAAAGCACATAAATCCTTTTACTATTTCTGATTCCAGCTACAAATTTTACTGGTGAATTCCATTAAAAATCGGGCAAATTAAAATCTGGATTTTGTGACATGATTCTGTAGACATGTAATAAATTAACTGCAGATTAGAACTTTGTCTTAGATGTTGAACACAGGCCATTACAAACTGAAATGTATTTTCTAAATTAAATATTTGCTTCTCTTTTTATAGTTACATAAAATAGTAAGCAAACTGATGTGTTTGACATGGCTATGGAATGTAACACCAGTCTTAATGATTTGCTGAAGAGTACAAGTATATGGTTTGTATACAAATAGGCTTGTATAAATGCCCTGTAGCTCTGCAGCAAATTCTGCTGCTGACTGTGATTAAACAGAGCATTGAAACTCCACACCATTTATATCACAGATTGTCCTTTTGTTCATGGATGTGGACATCACTGACGTCCTTACATTCTGGAAGCAATGTCAGAACATACTAGTGTTCTGTTAAGAAATACTGGTACAAATAATCATAAAAATCTGCAAAAACATTGTTATTATGTTCTGAACATATGCCAAAATGGCGCTCATAAAAGAAATGAGAAGTTTAAACATTCAGATTACAGGTCATTTTTGGTTTGCAAATGTCCTCTTATAATAAAACCACCGTCTGCAAAATGTGTTTTAGGTTTACACCAAATGACGCATTTACTGACTGTATGCAGTGTTGTAAAGGTAGTCCTTTGCCTCAGTTATCAAAGTGGATAATCCTGGAATTACTGTTAAAGTTTTGCAGAGACATCGTCTCACAAAAAAGTTCTCAGCCAGCTTCTGCCTCCCCAAGGGATTCAATGGTTTCCCCATTGGATCTGAAAACACCAGCAAACATAAAAAGAGATACCTCGAGATACGAGTTTAATTCGTTCTAGCACTGAGCTTGTATAGCGAATTTCTCGTATCTAGAACAAACTTCCCCATTGAAAATAATGGAAATCCAGTTAATCAACTGGAATATATCAACAAAAAAATCAATTTTCCTAACAAATAACACTGATAAATAATATATACAAGTGGAACCTCGGTTTGCGAGTAACTTGGTTTACAAGTGTTTTGCAAGACGAGCTAAATTTTTTAATTTATTTTGACTTGATAAAACGTGCAATGTCTTGCAATACAAGTAGTATGGATACACTTTGTCTGCTGAGCGTAATGTGATCATAACTGAGCTGATGGTTCTCTCTCGTGCGCGTCTCTCTCCTTATCTCTCCCATCTTAAACGGTGATACAATGGGAAACAAATACAGTTTTTTTTACCTCCTCTTTGCTCAGTCAGCTGCTAGTTTGCTGCTGCTGTTGCCGTGCTGCGTGATCTGCATCAAACGCAGCACTTTAAACATTTAAAAGCCTGTACAGCAGCTGTCTTTGTCATCTACTCTTTGTCTTTTATTTCCAGTGGGGTTGCGAGTTCTTGATATTTTATAGTTTATAATTTAAAAATGGAATAAGAATCTGAAAATCCAACTACAACACATTAAAGTTCGATAAATTCTGAAAAGAATGATACCAAACATATATATGTAGGTTTTAAAATAAGTCCGATTTAAAGCATGACAAAAAAGTGACATAAAAATGCCACATAAAATCATTGCACAAAATCATTGAGTTTTAGGCTTAGGATTTTATATATATAGAATAGATATATATATATATGTATATTTAAAAAGATTAGGTAAATTATGCAATGTTTTAATCCAGTGCTTATTTTTCTTATACATCATATACTATAAATCTATACAACGATACCCTCATGCCAGTACAACCAATATAATATGATTATGACAAAAAAAATACATTATATATATGTGCTCTGCTAATAACAGTAGTGGTTCAGTTGTGTCTTAGCACTCAACAAGCCATGCATGTGGCACAAAAGTAGCGTAGCTGTCTCACAGTAAGGAGATTGTGAGTTCGCATCTTGGGTCCTCCTTGTGTAAAATATTGTAAAAAGGGTTACTTTTTTTCATTTTACAAAAAATGCCACCATGCACCAATTGCAAGCAAAGTGAGCTATCGACCGGGAGTGAGGCCGCTGCAGGTGGCCAGGATGGCACACCCCTAGTTATGCATATAAAATGGTTTAGTTAATTTTTTTCCACATCTCTCCAAAAACTCACCTTCCATCCAAATTAGTGCAGTCCAGAATGGTTTTCTGAATTATGTCTGGAATAAGAAGTTCAAAAGAACCATGTTGGCCCTGGTTTTGTGTTTATCACATTGGCAGAAAGTCAGAGTTGTATGAGCCAAGTTCTGTATTAATGTTTTTATGATCAGGTAATTTTAATATACGTTAAATTTATTTGTAGTTCAAGATTAGTTTATATATTAACAATAGGGCTAGATAATTATTCAGTTCTAATGGGGTATTGTTACTTTAAGAAGGGGTGCTGGGTAGCGGGAGTTATTCGAACTAGGAAGTTTTTGTAAGTTTGTGTGTGGATTAATAGGGCAATGGAAACACATGCTTTTCTTACCATGTCTGTCTTGAGTTTCATTTTGATTGTGGAAAAATATAACGTGGAAAATAAACATTGTTTTTATAAAACAACGGAGTGGATTAATGTGAAACGCCAAGGACTGGACACGCGTAAGTTACTGCTGTAGCCACATGTTATGTTTTGCACTTTCAAGGATGGCTCCTTCCTCAAACAAGAATGCCATTCAATATCATCATTTTTTGACATCCATATTTTTCCTCCTGTCTGAGAGTTATTTCCGTCCTCCTCTTCAAACTCACTGTCAGAGTGAATTGACAGAAATATAATTCTTCAACTTCCAAAGTGGGCGCTCATTCCAGATTGTTTTTTCTGTTTTCTAAAATGATTTCTAAGGCCATCTTAGCAAAGATTTTCTTTAATATATTGGTTGGTTTTTGGAATAGAAGCCACATACGCAGAGCTATTTATTTGTTATGTCCCACCCCTATTCCATTTTGAAAAGAAATAAGATTTATTAGTCTGAAGGAATTAGGCATTGTGTGTGAAAGGGAATGGTATTGTTGAAGGTTGGATAGTTATGGACAAGTTAATGGAGGTGTTCATGGTTGATGGTGATGGAAATGATTCGTCTGATGGGATTAAGTTTTGGGTATTTGGAAACAATGTCATTAAAGTGGTGTTATTGTTGCTTTATAGGCAGTTTTCATACCTGCATTGCTCTATGAGATCCAAACACCACCAGTGATCTCTAAATGTGTTATTGGTGTGTAACAGCATGTATTTAATAAAAATA
The DNA here is from genome assembly GCA_026402145.1 of Polypterus bichir lapradei. NCBI lineage: Eukaryota > Metazoa > Chordata > Cladistia > Polypteriformes > Polypteridae > Polypterus > Polypterus bichir. The sequence continues at coordinate 15,069,775 of JANRMT010062836.1, forward strand.
TTTCCCTTAACATGTTCTTCAAAGAAAATGACCAAGGGAAATTGAATTTTAGGCCATAAAAGTATTTTTTTTCTTATAGTAAACATTGAAAAGGGGTCTAACATGACCCAAACACCACATAATGGTTATCTTAATAAGCGGGAGTACCATGCTAAGCTTTCAAGGCAAAAAAGAAGATTTAATTATTGCCTCTTTCATGCCATTATAGAATTGGAAATAACGATAGATGATTCCTTCAAGTTTGAAGAGAACAATGTTGTTAAAATTGACAGTCAGATGAGTGAGTTTAGAGACTGGTGAGATTATTTTCTTTTTAATACAATGCTATGCTCAGCAGCAATAAAAGAAGGGAACCTTCACATTTATTCTCAGTTTATTTTGAATATGGTTACACGTGACTGTCCAACTAATCAATTTCTAACTAACATATTCAATTGAGGGGCGCTGGGAGTTAATGATTATCCTGGCTACAAATGGATGTAAGACAAAATTCAACCTTGGATGGGGCGCCAATGTCACACATATTCAACTATACATCATTCCAAGATAAAATTTATTTAATTAGTATTTCAAAATTTCTAAATTAGGCAGGATGTTTGATAATGTTTTGAAGCACAAGGTAAATCTCTTCAGTCATAAAACATGCAATACATTAACAGAAGCAAATGATCTCGGAGATGTACAATTAGATGAGAACTGTAATAGCATACTTAATTTCTGTGACAAATTTGCAAACACCAAATATATAAAATTCATTGGATGTTTGAAACCACAGTGTTGTTTATTAGTGTATTAGTACAGCAGCTAACATTTGACTAAAGTACATACAACACATATTTAAATGGTACAGAAGCGAATTCTACACCATCTTCAGTTTTCACTAAGTTCTAAACTTAGAGTCAGTACAATTTAATTATACACCAGTATAAACAACAGCGAACGTGATCATTTATGTAAGAGAACCTGAAAACAGAACACAGGCTGTTTTATAGGAATTCTCAAATTATAATCTTAAATTTTCAAATTTGAATTCTCAAAGGTAGCCTTAAAATGGTCACAAATCTGAAAAGCATAAAAAGATTCTGAAAACTAAAGCATTGGGTGCGACATTTTAATTAAATTGGCTTGTCTGTTAAATGTTACTCTGTAAGTAATGTGAGTGTAACCAACCAGCTAATGTCACCTCCACAAACTGCTGCAGTCTCATAACAGCAAATGTCATAAATCTGACAAAGGGATTACCTGACAATCCTGATTTGGGAGATGTGTTTCTTTAAAAGAAGCTTTAAAGAATATGTATAAATTAAAATATTCACCCATCCATTATGCAACCCGCTATATCCTAACTACTGGGTCACGGGGGTCTGCTGGAGCCAATCCCAGCCAACACAGGGTGCAAGGCAGGAAACAAACCCCAGGCAGGGTGCCAGCCCTCTGCAGATAAATTAAAATATTCTAAATTATTTTGATCTTTACTAATTCACATGGCAATGTAAGTGAATAAATTTAGTATGTGTTCTTAAAAGTAAAGTTGCCAGAGTGGTTCTTGAGAGCAGTGCCACTAATGAACCACTTTTGGTTCCCAAAAGAACCAACTACACACAGGATTCAGAAAGAACCTTTATATGTTTGGATCAATAACAATGTCCATAAATAACCATGAACAGATAATAACAGATTTGTGAAATATCATTGGTTTCATGATCTTAAAAGGACCCCTTCTTCATATAATGACCCAGGCTATGTTCAGGTGTGCTTCATCTGTTAGTACCCTGATAGGCAGCCTACTATACATTAAAGATTTCTGTTTTGTTCCCATTTTAGAAAACTTTTCAAAATCTAAAGAACCAATTTCATATCCACTGAATCCCTTTAATAGAATGAAATGGGTCTTTGTCAAATACAATACATTACAATACAATACAATTTATTTTTGTATAGCCCAAAATCACACCAAAAGTGCCGCAATGGGCTTTTACAGGCCCTGCCTCTTGACAGCACCCCAGCCTTGACTCTCTAAGAAGTCAAGGAAAATCTCCCAAAAAAAACCCTTGTAGGGAAAAAATAGAAGAAACCTTAAGAAAGGCAGTTCAAAGAGAGACCACTTTCCAGGTAGGTTGGGCGTGCAGTGGGTGTCAAAAAGAAGGGGGTCAATACAATATAATACACAGAACAGAACACAAGTAATCCTCAATATAATATAATAGTGCACTAGAAATATTACAAGTACAGAGCAGAATTTAACAGTAGATGATATTACATAATATGATTTGGATTTGTTTAGAGTCCTGGAGACCTCAGCCATCAAGATACCTCCCCCTACAGGCCATTCCACAGCTGAGACAGCGGTGGGCCAGCCAATACGATGAAAGGACCCCTCTACCCAATGATTCCTGCGATCCTCCATCAGAGATGACTTTACCTTAGGCAGGCAAAATAAGGGTTCTATAAGGAACCACACAAACCAGTTAAGTGCCATTTAGGAACCATTATTTTTAGGAGTGCACACTGTAAGATAAATTGAATATTCTATAATGATCATATCATTCATTAGAAATACTACACTGAAATTCCCCAAATAAAATTTGTTGTTAACCTTCGGGGAAAATCATCCACTCTCTTGCACACATGAAATTCAAACTATGAACTGTGCAAGTAAACGTACGGATATTTAGACCACACCATTCTTAATATAACACATTAAAAACCATTAGGTGCCCATAAGAAAGACACAGACACACAGGTACTAAAAGTATCTGCAATATATTAATAGAACCTCTGCATGCAAAATTTATGGGTAAGAAATATCAGTTTTAGTTTTACCTGATAACAATTCAGAAACTAACAGTTTAGAAAAAAAAAGGGTTGTGTTTCAGAAAATTTGAATTCCTGGGGGTAGTATGCCAAGACACAAGGTTGAAAACCCCTGCAATAGTACATTTAGTGTTAGCTCAGTGATGATAACCCTTGCTTTACATTGATTACAATTTAAATCTTTCTCCTTCAATAGTGTTTTTTACTTTAATTGTCCATTGTTAACTACACAAGCAGCAGGTTTGTGCAATCTGTTCTTTCATAACTATCACCATGCTCTTAATAATTTATTTTCAAAGGAAAGAGGTTTCCTTTCGTGAAAAAATAAATCTGGGAACATTCATTAACACCACATTTTCAGAAAGCATATGTGATAACTATACACACCAAGCACAGTAAAATGTGGGCCATTTGGTATTTGTGAAGCAAATAATTGTATTAATTTACTTTTATGTGCCTTGAGTAAAGTATAAGACATAAGAATCAAAAAACACTACATGTCAAGATTCTCTGAGCACAAAGATTAATTTACTTTCTGCCTTCATACAGGAAAATGAGGACACCTTTAAGAGAACTTTTTAAGCCATTGGTCGTGTAAAATGTTTAGAGGTGATTATCATAAGAAAAGAAAGGGGGTTATTTGTTCATAGCTACTGATTTAGTTGCAGATTTAGCTAATGTAGTTTTGGTCTATGCTCTCAATACATCCATGCACAGAAAACATTTTTTCCTCATATAAATATCAATAATGAAACTCTTAATTGTTCATTATTCTCCAAATAGGACACTGTATTCAGCACAAAGTAAACCTTTTAAAACTTAATATGCAAGCTGGAGTAAATTATTTCTTTAGTCTATGAATGTAACATTTTTGTTTTTTACATTGCTGTTTGTGATTAGAAATGTAATTTGACCGATAATACCAAGCATTCACTTGTCCCTATACATCCCACAACATTAATACCGGATCCTGGTGCTTAGCATAGCATCGTTGGGCAAGTCAGGAATCAGCTCTGTACCGGACACTAATATGACATACGATTCTACAGTCAGAGTGAATTTTGTGCTGGTTTTGTGCATTGTGACAGGCCCTTTCCCAGGCAGGAGGCCATCGTGAAGGAATGACCGGGAAGCAGATGTGCATAGGGCACTAGCTCCCCCTTAGCGCTAGATGGCAACACTCCTGGGTTGCAACGCCGCCTCGTATTCTCATAGGGCTTCATGGGAGTTGGAGTTTGGCACAGCCCTGTTGGGTTCCATGGGGGACACCAGGGGGAGCTGCAGAGCCCTACTTTGGGCTTCACCACACCTTGGCTACCTGAAATGCTCCCTGGTGCAGCATAAAAGGAACTGCCTACCTTAATTCTGGGAGCCAGATTCGGGAGGAAGAGGGATGAAGCTTACTGGAGGAAGAGTGGAGGCGGAAGATGAAGAGAGAAAGACAGAGAGAAACAAAGAAGAAAAAGTGCTGTTCTATGCTGTTATTTGTTCCTTTACACTGTGCTGTTTGCTGGGGAACAAGTAAAGGGTTTCCACAGCGGAAAATAAAATGTGAGTTGCTGGACTTGCGCCTTGTGTCTGTCTGTGTCAGGTTTGGGGACCTGGTGTGCTTCCTGGTGGCCACAACACATACTTATTTTCTCTGACCTAGTGTAAGTTTGTAATTAGAGTTATGACAGTGCTAAATTTCCTAATAGAATTTATATGATTGTTTAACTGATTTGAGGAAAAGAAAGTTCTTAACAGGTTGAGCGTTAGTGTTGTCCATAATTTGTCCTTGACAGAAATTCCCCACTTTGATGTTCAAATGATTTTTTTAGTCCTTTTAATTACAAATTTTTTCTTTGTGTTAATATTTCTATTTAGTATATACAGTACATTCTTTTTTGATTTTTACTATGTATTTTTACACGCGTGCACATGGGAGACAACTTCAGGGCTCATTTAAAGGTAATTACACTTCAAAGCAGGGGCTGGAGCTGTTGCCTAATTTCTTTTCTCTTCCTCCCTCTGCAGAACAGATGAAAGACAGCCAGCCAACAACGATGACATCATTAGTATTCCGCCTTCTGAAGCCGCCTCTTCCTCCTTGAATTATTGAAAACCAACTCCGACACCATCTTGGGGCAGTTGGTTCGGCTCACATCTGAAGAAGACAATATTGCGTTTTCTTTTGATTTCTTGAACGTTCAGCTTCTTGAAATATACACAGGGATCACCTAGGTGTCCCAACTCTTTATGACCTGTCTCTCTATATTGTTACAATATGTGTCCGTATTACATTCTACATGTTTTGTGGGCGGTTCCCCAAAAGGCGGGACCACCTGCCCATCACTGCAACATAGTGCCCTCAGCTCTATAAAGAGAAGGAAGGTATCCCACAGTACCTTACAGTTCATTGTGAATGTGCTCTGGAATTGGTAAATTCTTGTGTCTTTTGCCGAGCTTCGTGCTTTGTGTTATTTACTGGACTTTTTAATTTCTGCTCTGTTTATTGACTCTTTCATTGGATAATTGTATTTGGAATTTGTTTCCTATTGGATTGTCTTTGTTAAAGGCAACTCCTTTTTCCTTTTGTGTTCTAGAATTTTCTTATGTTATAGCGCACTTTGAAAAAATAAATATATTAATAAAGATCCTCTATTTCCCCTATGGCTAGCTGAGTTTTAGCAGTTTTACACTTCCAGTGGGCATTTTTGAGGTTATTTGGGACTCTTTTGCTCTCTTAAAAAGCCCACACCATTCTGGTGCTGCTCAAGCATAGTATTTAGCCAGAAACTCATTAATCAAAATGCACCTGCCACAATAAAAGTGTCTTAACAATAAGCTCATATAACCAGGAAATCTTTGTGTTGAGATTTATACCTAATTATCCCTAACATCAAGCATTGCGTACTTCCAGTTATACAAGCTTATCAATGAAATAATAATGTGAAACAAAACCAAATTAAACAAGCAGGTTGTTATTTATGTTTTAGGAGTTTCTCGAAATCTAAATGTTGTTAACCAAGTTAAAGTTAAACCCCAGAGGATTCTAACGTAACAGAGCTTATAAACAACATATTTTGAAGTCTTTCCTGGAATACTGTTTAAATTCTGGCTCTGACTCTAGCATGTACCCTGACTTCTTTAGATACAATATTTTTGGTGTATTGAAGGGTTTGGCCTGTACTTTCTCCAACACCAACTATGTTTATTGTTTCGACAGGACTTAATGTTTATGGCCTCTGCTTTGTTTCTCTCAGGCATTTACATAATTGATATCGTCCACTCGAAAATTAACAGTAGCAGGCTTGAAAAAAAAAAATTTACAGTGGCTGCTATTTTTCTTGTGCTAATATTAAAAGAATATCTCTGCAAGTTTGAAGCTGTGATTAACTCAAGCATTACCTGAATTCAGTGAATAAAAAAACAAAATTTATAGAAAAATCAATCTTAAACGGTACTTTTAAAAATATATTGCTTTAAAGCTATTCAAGTATAACATCTTTGTGATTTTATTGTTTACTGTTTTCAACCACACCATGTGCGTAAGTTTATATTACTTCAGATGCTCTCTAGGCTCTTACTTGTTTTGTAATATTACTCTTTTGTGAAGAGTTGATATGTTTTAAATTTAAAGAAAGGTTAACAGTTAACGTTTGAGAAAGTAAGAAGTGATACAGTGATACTTGAAGGTTTGTTATATAGTAGATGATACACCAGACCTGTATTGTTTTACAAATTGCTTTCGAGCTAAAGGTCATAGCTAATGAGACTCTGCAGTTTAACAGTTTCTCTTAGCTTTAATGCCAAGTGCTCTTTATTATTTAAAATGAGGAAGTGACAGACCATCAGAGAGGAGATCATTCATTACAGGAAATATGTGAGTCACTGGTTATTTGAAAAAAAAAAAGCAAAATAGATTTGGTTGTTGTGTTGTGACATAGTAATTCAATATACAGAATATCCCATAAGTAAAACAGAAAATAAGTGGATTTAAAATGTTTATGTACAAACCAATGTATTGATTCTTACTGAAGCAAAATACATTTTTATGTAAAATTACAGCATCCCGTGTCTTCAGAGCTGACCTTTGTGTTCTCTTGTGATATTGATTCAGTGTAATTGAGCTTTCTGCAATAGGTTGATTTAGTAATGAGCTCTTTACCAATCTTATGTTGAAGGTTAATTTGACTGAGTAAGTACTTTTGGTGACAAATTAGGTGGCATTTAAAATGACAGACCATACTTTTTTCTTAGGGCATTAATAAATATTAAGGTTACTATACTTAAATTTTGCAGTGAATGAAACTTAAAAAGCAAGTAAAATCTTTAAGTAATATGCAGTTTGTTTTATTACAATATTTTGTTAAGTCGCAAAGAAATATTAAATGGAACATACTATAAAATTTACTTTACATTTTAATTTGTTGTATTAAAAGTATCAAATAAGCTGCCTCTGTCAGAATTTGTTTTCCCAGTTGTAAGAAATTACTTGTCAAGTCACAGATTAACAAAAGAAAAGTAATCTTTCATACCTGTGCATTTAACTCAGCAAAAAAATGGAACAGAAATTGCATCAAGATATAAAATAAATAGTCATCAAGAGACCATGTTGAATAGAAAGGGCCCAAAAGAAAACCCATTTAGAAACAAATATGGTTAATTAATTACAGTTAAGTAATAGCAGCACCACAGCAGACGGGTTTAAGGATGTGCCACAAGACAACTGCCAGCCCTATTTTTTGCTAGTCCGTAACTCCAATAAATTATATGCAGCAGAATGAAATTAGGTAGTTGTTTAATGTATGTATTTGTGTGGACGCAGATCAACCATACTTGATGTTTGACTTGATAAAAGAAAGCCTGGCGCTTACTAAATTGTCAATCTTATTTTTTTTATCTGGCTGAGGTTAAGCACATAATCATTAGGCAAACAATATTTGGTAATCAAAATAGATAGTGTCACGTGTGTGCATATAGGGGACAACTTAAGGCAGGGGTGGACAATGTCGGTCCTGGAGGACCCCAGCGGCTGCAGGGTTTTGTTTCAACCCAATTGCTTAATTAGAAACCAATCCATGCCAATCTTAATCACTTGATTACTTTTATGGCTTGTTAGTCTGCAATGCTGAGTTCTACTATCGTAGATTTTTTTCTTTTCCAAGGATTTCATCCAAAAGATTTGAAGCCTAAAACAGATAATTTTCTGTCTGTCACATTTTTCTCTGAAGTGTTTTATTAAACCAGTGCATGATGAGTTCACACTGGTTTAAATGGAAACAAGTTAGATGGAGAACTGCTGGCTCCTTTGTCATTTGAATGTTATTGCTAATAAGAAGCCATTGAAAACAGGGAATGCAGCTGTTTAACACTGAAATAAGCAATTAAGGGTGGGGAACCTTAACAACGAGACCACTAAAATGAAGCATCAAGATGTCACTTGAGAAATAAGTGCTTCACCAGCAATAATTGACTTCTCATTAAGAAACTTGGTTGGAACAAAACCCTGTAGCTGCTGCGGCCCTCCAGGAGCAACGCTGCCCACCCCGGCTTAAGGACTCAAGTAATGGTAATACCCCGCCACTCCAGGGCTTGGCGCTGTGTACCAATATCTCTTCTCTTCCTTCCTCTGCAGGCTGGAAGATTGATGGCTTTACCACAACTACCACCACTGATGTTACTTCCAGTTTCCGTCAAAAACAAGAACATCTAAATGACAGTCAAGATTTAGACTTGTATCTGAAAAGATGTTTTTTATACTCAATACCATTTGTTTCACATGTCTATTTTAATTTAAATAATATGGAGTTTGCCTTCGGGTGCCCCGAACCGTTATGCTGTCTTGCATATTCTCTCACTCTATGGAAACTGCTTAGTGTCAGGGGGAGCATAGAGCAAAGAATAGTAATTCAGAATACAGTAGGGCTTTTTTTAGATGGACAACAGAGTCCTAATCAAGGACATGCCAGAGTTAGAACCAGAGAGCTTTCACAACAAAAGGCAACTTCAGTAAAATCACGTTAGCGATCGCACACACACCTATTGTTTTTGTGGAGAAGTAGCTGGACATTAAAAGGCACAGATGACAGCTGATACCTGCGTGGAAATGTCAACTGTGCAGGTAAACAAAAGCAAAAACCTGCCACAATCAAAAAAAGGGACTGGGAATCCTTATGGTTGCTGTTAATGGATTATACAGACATGAAAAAGAGAAGATGGAGGAGAAGAAGAACGTGCGGTGACTCGTTTTGTTTAAAACACGTAACTGTGCTATTGAAATGAAGACTCGCCTCTCCCCTTCATTAACTGGTCAAGAGTAATGTCTTTAAAAAAAGTACAGAATTAGCATTTCCCTTTTACTATGAGCATTGCCTTTCTTGGAAATGACTGTTAATAATATTTTAGCAAAAATACATTCCATATTCATATTTTGCACATACGACTGTATAATGGATATGTGAATCATGCAACACAAGTAATGTCTTTTTTAAATGGATTTTTTTTTTGCATTGTTTGCCATTGTGTCATGCTGGTCGCCATTATGATATGTTTCTCTCATTCTGCATGAAAACGTGAGATTAAAATTTTTCTTGGCCATCACACTCGTATAAACTACATGGAGTAACACTTTTGGGTGGAGTTCCCTTAAGGCTATAGTAATTTTTTTATTAATCTTCAATGTTATCTTTTCAAAATATAATCAACATATTCAAAAATAAATACTGAAATTACTGATAAAATGATGGAATTGATGTTCGACAGGATGGGAAGATGGCTTGTGTATTTTGTTCCAGTTGTGAAACTCAACACATTGGACACATCCTGTAGAAAGGAAATACAGTTAGATAGTTTTTGGGCATAGTACCTCAAAATAATTGTGATTTAGGTGAGACACAAAAATAACCAGACTGGACTTGGGGTTTTCCTGGAAAACCATCTGGAGGTCAGCCGGACATGAATCATAGAACTATATCCCCTCCTACACACCCTCTGAAACCGCCGACCGGCTAGGTGTATCCTGTGAATAGGCCAGTCAGCATTTGCACAACAATCGCTACATGAGTTGCTGCGATATTGTCGGGTGAAATCAACATCAAATTTCTTGTAAATTTTCTCTTTTTCCATAAAGCAGTTTAAGACTGACAAAAACATCCTCCCTATTCGCTTGATTTAGCTCCCTGTGATTTTTCCCGAAAATCAAAAGTGACCTGAAGGGAACACTTTTTTCTTCAATGGATGAAGAGAAGATAAAAACGGCAAGCCTGTTGAAGAACCTCAAGCAAGAAGACTTCCAGCACAGTTTCAATCAATGGAAGATATGTATGGAGCGGTGTAGAGATCGGGAGGGGGAATATATAGAAGGTGACAATGTTTAGAATGCTGTATTTCATCAATAAATATTTTTTTTTATAAATCCTTTTTTTTTGTATCTCACCTCTTGCATATATAACTGAACACTTGTTAATAAAAAATACACTATAAGATCTATATGCAGACACTGAGAATAAAAAAAAAAGAAAAAACACATTAGGTGGAAGTGTAAACTGAATGGTAGAAGGTTAAGGATGGAGAGGAGAACAGATGCCATATAGGGTTAAAACTGAGCATAAAAATATAACAGGCCAATCATCTCATCTCCTAAATAAGGCTGTCATGAGAAATGTTGTCTCTTTGATTTATTTGTAATCAGTACCAAAGATGAACAGAGAAAACAATGACAAATACATTTATTTGTGATCTTTACTTATGTGCTACACTTTGCTGACCAAAATATTACCATATATGCATAATAATGTACAGTATGCTAATTTCATGTTTTCAAAGAAAGTACTTAAAATGTCAATGCGGGCAGCACAGGTGTGAGAATAATAACTAGGTAAGTGTATGTAGATTTATTCATGTTATTGTATGTCTACAAAAAAACAGAAAAAGATGAGAAAGAAGAAATCTTAAGAGCTCATCATGAAGAAGAGTATCTGTTCTGACTTTTGAATTATCATAGGAAAGAAAAAAAACAGCATGCTGCCAATCTATTCAGAGCCCTCTTTTTTCCTGTTTTCATTTTTAGTATTCTGTTAATGTTATTTTTATTTAAAAAAATGGTATGCTGGGTCCTTTTCCCACAATTGCACCAAGCAGATCTGCATGTTTTTTAACAGTAGTCATTCTGTTCTTTTGTTTGAAAAGTTGGACATGGCTCCAGAAAAATCTATTCCACTCTCACCTTCCTTCTGTGGTCCTCCAAGGTTCCAAAGGCCAACCAATGTATAATAGGTTGACTACAAACAGTTATTAGATAATGTCTGAATATGTTTATCAATTAAGGTGTTTCTTCTCCTAATGCAAAACGTAGCAAAACAGTGTTTAGTGTAAAAAAGATACAGAGTGAAGCAAACTGCCAGCTATGGACACTACAAGTGGAGGTGTCAGTCTGGTGCACTACTCATGTTATGCCTAAAGCTAAGTCTTCATAAGCTATTAAGTTTGTTGTCATGTAGCCTTAATTAATATGAACTTAGGAACTAGGTCTTCAGTGTTTATTCATTATTATTAAAGTACTTTGATACAACACAATGATTGTATACCAGTGTGGATTGTATGAAAACCAACTGTAAAAGCATTCACTTAACCAACATATGCTCAAAAAATAGTTTATGAACAAAACATCGATATATCTAATGTAGTTCCTTAACAAAGTAAAACAACATAAACCAATATATTTAATAGCTAAACTAACTTATATATACAAAAATAGGTAAACACAAAAAGAAATCAATAATTCTATTTAAAATCAAACAGAGTAAGCACATAGGTAATGTTTGTAACCAAAGAATACACATGCAAACCAATATAGTTAACCCGTAAATCAATAGTATACAAAAATAAATACATCTGATCCATACCAAACTAATGCAGTTTTCATAAAGCTCTAGAGGTCAAATCAAAAGAATAGTACAGTACATTGGCAAAAACAAGTATGCAAACCCATTGAAAATAAGTGCATTTATGTATAAATATCGAGAAAAGCCAAGCAAAATGACACCTTTTATTGGCTAACTGAAAGATTACAATATGCAAGCTTTCGAGGCAACTCAGGCCCCTTCTTCAGGCAAGATGAAGAATATCAAAACATAGTCTTATTCTACATTCGAAAAATAAGCAAACACCGTCTAATTTAAGTAATAACGCACATACTGAATACATCATGTAAATATTCACAGTGTAGGTTGGCAAAAGTATTTGACTCCGCACCCAGGATAATGACTTCAACAACAACTAACTGGAGTCAGAAGTTGCCAAAACTGGAGTACTATCAATGAAATAAGATTGGAGGTGCGATTTAGTAATACTTTGACGTATGAAAAAAGATTTTGAATTTGCTGTTCGCAAGAAGTATCTACTGATGTGAGGCATGCCTCTCAAAAAAGAGATTTTATGAGATCTAGATCAAAATTGCTGACTTGCATAAAGCCAGAAAGGGTAACAAAGTAGTTTCAACAGGTTTAGATATTTATCAGTCCACAATTAGAGAAGCGGTATATAAAAGCAGACATTTAGTACTGTGGCTTCTATCCATATATGTGGGTCCCCAGAAAAAGTGACTAGAAAGACACAATGTTGGTTGCTCAATGAAGTAATTAGAAACCCTAGAGTAACAGCTAACGGCTTCAAGGAATCATTGGAACAGGGTACCTTCTCTGTTCATGAGCCTGTCATACATTAACACTAGAATTACCAAAGCCTATGGAAAAACTTGTAATCCTGGCCCACCTTAAATCCCTTCGGACCTTTCTCTCTAGACGAGAACAGGCTATTCAGCCCAACAAAGCTCGTCAGTCCTATCCACTTATTTCTTCCAAGAAAACACCAAGTCGAGTTTTGAAAGTCCCTAACGTCTTACTGTCTACCACACTACTTGGTAGCTTATTCCAAGTGTCTATCGTTCTTTGTGTAAAGAAAAACTTCCTAATGTTTGTGCGAAATTTACCCTTAACAAGTTTCCAATTGTGTCCCCGTGCTCTTGATGAACTCATTTTAAAATAACAGTCTCGATCCACTGTACTAATTCCCTTCATAATTTTAAACACTTCAATCATGTCACCTCTTAATTTTTTTTTGCTTAAACTGTAAAGGCTCAGCTCTTTTAAACTTTCCTAATAATTCAACCCCTGTAGCCCTGAAATCAGCCTAGTCGCTCTTCTCTGGACCTTTTCTAGCGCTGCTATGTCCTTTTTGTAGCCTGGAGACCAAAACTGCACACAGTACTCAAGAAGAGGCCTCACCAGTGCATTATAAAGGTTGTGCATAACCTCCTCGGACTTGTACTCCACACATCGTGCTATATATCCTAACATTCTGTTAGCCTTCTTAATGGCTTCTGAACACTGTCGGGAAGTCAATAGCTTAGAGTCCACTATGACTCCTAAATCCTTCTCATAAGGTGTACTCTCAATTTTCCGAACGCCCATTGTGTATTCAAACCTAACATTTTTACTTCCTATGTGTAATACTTTACATTTACTGACACTAAATTTCATCTGCCACAAATCTGCCCAATTCTGTATGCTATCCAAGTCCTTCTGTAATGATATAACGGATTCCAAATTATCTGCTAGTCCACCTATCTTGGTATCATCTGCAAACTTAACCAGCTTGTTACTTATATTCCTATCTAAATCATTTATATATTAAAAATAGCAGCGGTCCTAGCACTGACCCCTGTGGAACACCACTCTTAACATCGGCGAGTACTGATGAGGTTCCTCGCACCATCACCCTCTGTTTCCTGTGTCTGAGCCAATTCTGTACCCATCTAAAAACATCACCCTGAACTCCCACTTCCTTTAATATGATGCCCAACCTCTCATGTGGCACCTTATCAAATGCTTTCTGAAAGTCCACATAAATAATATCATAAGCTCCACTTTGATCGTATCCTTTTGTTGCCTCCTCATAGAATTCCAGCATGTCAGTAAAACACGACCTCCCTCTTCTGAACCCATGCTGACTGTACAGAATAACTCCTGTCCTTGCCAGATGTTGCTCAATCTTATCCTTAATATTTCCTTCCATTAATTTTCCTGTGATGCATGTTAAGCTTACTGGCCTATAGTTGCTTGGATATGCCCTGTCACCCTTTTTATATAATGGGATGATATTTGCCATTTTCCAGTCCTTCGGAATCTCTCCAGTGCGCAGTGACTTCCTAAAAATATGCGTCAATGGTTTATACAGTATATGTACTCACTAGCCTCCTTAAGAACACGAGGATAAATATTATCTGGTCCTGGTGATTTGTTTGATTTCATCTTATTAAATCTGAGCAGCACTTCTCCCTCTACAATTTCCAAATCCCTCAGTACCTCCCTAGTAGTCGCGTTTACCGCTGGCAGGTTATCCACTTGCTCACTTGTAAACACCTCAGAAAAATGCAAGTTTAGGGCATCCGCTATTTCACTGTCAGTATCTTTTAATTCCCCCTTTTACTATTCCTGATGCACTTGACCTCCTCCTTGACTGTTCTTTTATTACTAAAATACTGAAAGAATCTCTTGGGGTCTTCTTTCACCTTATCTGCTATATTCCTCTCCAACTGTCTTTTAGCCTCCCTGATATCCTTCTTAATGGTTGCCCTCATGTTCTCATATGCTCTATGATTCACTTAGCAGTCATTAGTCTTATATGCCTTATAAAGCAGTTTTTTCCTTTGCAACTTCTTTTTTAAATCTTTATTAATCCACCGTGGAGTTTTTTTTAGATTCCTATTAATTCCAAATTTAGGTATGTATCTGTCCTGCATTACATGTAAAACATTTTTAAACCTGTTCCACTGCTCCTCGACTGTCTCCACACTTAAAACCTTATCCCAGACTATCCTACTTAGACTTTGTCGCATCTGCTCAAAATTAGCCCTACCAAAGTTCAAGTTCACAACTTTAGCCTTTGTATCTGCACTCTTACAAAATACTGAGAATTGTATTACATTATGGTCACTTGACCCTATCCTGATTATTACAGAATACTAAATCCAGACAGGATTCACCCCATGTTGGTGCTTTAACATGCTGTGTTAAAAAACAGTCACTGATTACTTCTAAAAACTCCTGCTCTTGTGCTCCTTCATCTGCAAGGTTATCTCAGTTAATATTTGGATAATTAAAGTCCCCCATGAGTATAATATCTCCCTGTAAACTTGCCTTTTTGATATTACTAAAAAGATGTGTGTTGAAATTACTGTTTGAATTGGGTGGTCCATAACACACTCCTAAAATAAAACCTGTTTCCCTAATATTTTCCAGGCGAAGCCACATGTCCTCACTAAGATGGGGCTCATCATCCAACTGAAGAGTTCTTACATTTAAACTCTGTTTGGCATAAACAGGAACCCCACCTCCTTTTCTGTTCTGTGTATCCTTCCTAAAAAATGCGTATCCCTCTATGTTACACTCATCCCCATCTTTGTAATTTAGCCAGGTTTCCGTTATTGCTATAATATCATAATTATGCTCTGCTACATACAACTCCAACTCAATTACCTTATTTTTGATACTTCTATCATTAAGGGAAGGTTTTTTTATTGTGTTACTTCTTCTACATTTAAATGTTTGCGTAGAATTTACATTACTATGCATTTTTATTTCTACACCATTGTTTGTTCTTCCATGTATAGATCTAAACCTGGCCAGTCCTAAACTCCCTGCCCCCTACCCCATCCCCTAGTTTAAAAAATCCTCGACTAACCTACACCATGCCTCCCCAATACACTGGTGCCCCTCCAGTTCAGATGTAACCCGTCACGGCGGAACAGGTCCCATCTGTTCCAAAAGGAGTCCCAATGCCCCATAAACCTATACCCTTCTACCCTGCACCAAGATTTGAGCCACGCGTTAAGCCTTCTAATCTCCTCAGTCTTACCTGGACTTGCGCTTGGCACAAGCAGAACTTCGGTGAAGACTACCTTGTCAGTTCTGCTCCTCATCTTGGCACCTAACTCTTTGAATTTGGATCGCAGAACTGACAGACTAGCCTTATGTATGTAATTTGTTCCAACATTGACAATGACAACTGGATCCACCCCCGCTCTGGTCAAGAGCCTATCCACCCTTCCAGGGAGGTTTCCTACCTGTGCTCCCGGAAGGCAACACACCGTGCGAGACTCTCTCTCTTTGGAGCACACCTTCGCTTCAGTCCCCCTAATGATTGAGTCCCCAACTATCACTACCTCTCTCTTTTTGGAAAATGGTTTTGAGGTGGCCCGTTGGGGCTCCTCATCCCTGCCTACCACCTTTGAATTATCAGAGTCACCGTCAATGCTCCACAAGGACATGATAACGGTTTGACACTTCTAATTCTGGGGTTGATACCCCCGGACAATGTGCACCCTTTACCTTATGCCTTGTGACCGTGACCCACCTATTCTTACCTGTCTGGTCTGGAATCTCCTCTCGCGCCACCTTGGGGGTGCACACTATCTCTCTAAAGGACACCTGGTCGGCCAAGTCTGCCAATTCTCTATTACAACGCAGGTCAGACAACTCCTCCTCCAGTTCAGCGACCCTGAGCTCGAGGTGCTGGATCAGCTGCCATCTCTTGCAGATGTTGCCCTCATAGACAACTGGCTCTTCCAAACCATCATCTAAAAAGTCCAACATCCAACAGGACATGCATTCCACTGGCCTCATTATTAAAATTTGATTTGGGATTACTAAACTGCCTTAACCTTTTTTTTTTCTTCTTTCAGCTGCTTCTTAACTTAAATGGTAACACTAAAATCTGCTACAGATATTTTACACCTTTTCCCCTTAAGTTCCTGTACTGTTCTCCCTCTCTGCTGCCTGCTATTTGTCTTTCTATGAGGTTAACTTTTCTCTGTCTCTTCTCCTAACTTTGCGCTCCTCTTACTTATAAGCTCTCCACTTGCACTGTTTGTATTCCCCCGTATTAATGAACCAATACACTGTCGCCCACTTAACTCTTCTACCTCTGGACCGCTAAGGACCGTTTAATCTAAAACAAACAAATAAATAAAACTTTACTACATTATTTGCTCCTACAGCCCCTTGTGCCTGATCGACGTCTTAATGCTGGCTGCTTACCTGCGCACTGCTGAGCCTTCCCCTTTAACTGCTTTGAAGTCAGCCGTGGCCTTTTTTTCCTTTTCCTTTAAACTAAGGAATCGCTGTTACAATGACGCGGTTATTTACTTACAAATGCCAATATCAGTTACTGCTGCTTTCTACCCTACCTCCTCGATGCTAATTCAAATACAGACAACAAGAACAAGTACAGGTACAAGTACAAGTAACTTTTCCAAGCGCACCTCCAAACACCCAGCTACTTTTGCTCTTGTGCGGGCGAAAAAAAAGCAAAAAAAAAACCCTTCTAAAGGGAAAAAAGCTTTAAAAGTTCCCACACGGCTCCTTAGTGGCAACCAAAGCCCAAGTTTTTAAGAGCAAAATGCATTTTTTTTTATTTGAATCTCACACCACACCACAGAACTGACCAAAAACTCTCAACAGCCTCTAGTGTTTGCAAAGCACACGTCAGCACAAAGCACACCTTTGTGTTGTAAATGTGTCAATAAGCACAAGCAGCAAGAAGCCTTCTATCCAACCAATGCAGAAAGGGCAGAAAGCTCTCTCAGTTCAAGTCTGTTCACCTGCCTGTGAGTTGCTGGGAGTTGTATATGGTAAATAATATATCGTCATTTGGAATACATACATTTCATGTGTGTTCCGTGTCTACAACAGTCTATGTAAACACATTGTTTACTAATAACCTACAAAGCCTTAAATAACCTCGCGCCAAACTACATCAGTGACCTTCTCCATCACTATGTGCCTGCCCGCCCACTAAGGTCCTTTGATTCTGGCGATCTTGTTGTGCCCCACACTAATCTACACTCCATGGGTGACAGGGCCTTCAGCCGTATAGTGCCCAGACTCTGGAATGACCTACTGAAATTAATTAGATCAGCTGACTCCATGAATTCTTTTAAAAAACAACTCAAAACTCATCTGTTCAGGAAGGCTTTTAGCTCTACTTGACTTTATTACCCTTCTCTCAGTTTACTTCTCTGTCAAGATGCTCATGTAACATGTATGTGTGTGCTAGACCAGCATTTCTCAACCTTTAAGTATTTGCGACCCGAGTTTTCATAACAGTTTTAATCGCGCCCCACCTAACATTTTTTTGAAATGTAGATGCATATTTTATTATACCTATTTAACTTTTATCGACATTTATCTAACTCTATATTTATTGTTCTAGTATCAGAATGTAGTTTAAGTTAATTTGTTTTGCTTTCAACAGATTTTTTTTCATATTTTTGATTCTTGTTTTCTTTTTCTCACATCTTCGCGCCCCCCTTTTTTGTTACTTCGTGACCCCTAGGGGTGCCCACCCCACAGGTTGAGAACCACTGTGCTAGACCATCAATTATGTTGTCTGTTAGGTTTTCTCTGAATTTACTGTCTTAATCTTCTTTATTTATTCATTTGGTTTGTACAATGCTATATACTGTATACCCTGCCATTCTTTCTTATATTCTGTAAGTGCCTTGAGCATGGGAAAGGCACTATATAAATAAAATGTATTATTATTATTATTATCATCGTTAAAACATAAACGTTTTTCATGTTTTAGTAATAATTGACAAAAGGTAGACATGAAGTGTATAATGTGTGAAGCCTGAAGTCCAAATATGAAATAAACACTTTCACAAAAGGTACAAGTATAACAAAATAAGTGCGTTTTTATTCAAGAATATAATTGCAGAAAAAGAACTTGTGATAGGGTGCGACATTAACATGCCCTTAATACAACCGCTTTGGTGGCACAACGGTAAGAACTGCTTATAATTATTTGTGTGTTACTGGCTTACACATATTGTGTTTGTCTATACTTGTGATATAGATGAAGATCAGATCAATGTTTTGAAACCAGTTAGTGCAGAAAATCATAAATGATTCACATAGTTTTCCTTCCCACTGTGCATGTATACTAACCAACATAGTTCATGTGCAAACCAATAGTATATAGACACATAAACCAATGCATTACCAATGGCAGTAGTCTACATATAGCCTTTGGTCAATGCATAGAAACCAGCAATATGCACATGAAAACTGATACAGGTTAACTGTAACAAATAATGTATATGTACAAACCAAAATTAGATGCATGCAAATGTAACTCAAGAATAATAAATGTTGCTAAGAGTAACAAGTATGCTAGGAACACTGTAATTGCAGGACCCCAAAAGAGAGATCACACACATTGTGCAGGGAAGATAAGCATCAGTCAAATGTAATGGGAAAAAATAATACATCCCTTTAAAAAGCAAACCATTTTCCTGAATCACCTTATTTCGATAGAGTAGCCCTTTCTCTAGCTCCTTGAACATTGCAACAAAGAAGGAAGAAGAACAGTACGACAGAAAACACACTGTAGAAACCAACAGAATGTTTCAATAAAAACACATAGAAAGAAGTGTTAGTGTTGGAATCATTGTAGATTTAATTCCATTGGAGTTCCCGACTAGTTTTTTCAACACCCCTTTTTGAGTTGAGACCCTAGATACTTGTATTTTGTGGTTGTCGATATGAGTCATGTTTTCATCATTTATGTTACATTTACTTATTTAAATGATGCCTTTGCCCAAGGTGAATTACAACATTTGTGATACAATTGGTTACATTTCTTTTTTGTTTTTTCCAGTCAGAGCACAGGCAGGTAAAGTGACTTGCTCAGGGTCACATAGTGTCAGTAGCAGGATTTGAACCCACAACCTCAGGGTTTGAAGTTCAAAGCCTTAACCACTACGCCACATTGCCTATCATCAGCTGCTTCATCTGACTGCTTGGAAGGATTCCTGTTGCCAACCTATGGAAAAGTGGTCTTAAGAACTGTGTACATTCAAGAAAAGGAACTGAGTATATGTCTCTATGTACATTACTCAAAAAAATGAAGGGAACACTTAAATTACACATCGGATCTCAATGAACAAAATATTCAAGTGGAAAATCTTTACTGAAACATGGATGGATTGAACATCACACTGAAAATCAAAGTCAAAAATTGAAATAATAGCCGATTCAACTTGTGTGAATTTCATCACAACTCATAATGTAGCTCAGTAGTGTGTATGGCCACCAAATGCCCGTATGCACTCCCAACAACATCTGGGCATGCTCCTGATGAGATGATGGATTGTGTTCTGGGGGATCTCCTACAAGACCTGCATCAGGACATCTGTGAGCTCATGGACAGTCCGTGGTGCTACCTGGTGATGTCAGATGCACCAATAAATAACGTCACAAAGGTTCTCAATTGGATTCAGGTGCTGGCCAGTCAATGGCATCAATGCATTCACTATCCAGGAACTGCCTACACACTCTGGCCAAATGAGACCTATTGTCCTGTGCAAGGTTATTATAGTTAACAAAAACTAAAATCAAAACTGAAACTATTATTAAAAAAACATTTTCATAAACTGAAATAAAATAATTAACAAAACCGAAATGAAACACTAAAACTAAGTGAAACTATTAAAGTAGCTGGAAAGACTAACTGAAATAAAATAATAATTTACTAAAATAATTTTAGTTTTCATTTTTGAATGAATATTCTTACTGTTAGTTTTTAACCCTTATAACTTTTAAACTCTAAAACTGAAAGTCATCCACCACGAGCCGCCTGCATATATTCATCCAGTGAACGGCGGCTGGTGAAGGAGGGTGGGTGTTCACACAGCATTTGCGGTGACAGAGCAAGCTGAATATGCAGGTGAAGCGTGTGGAACAGAAAGCGATTTACGTACTGCCTTTCTTTACACTTGTTGTATATCAAGATGTAATTCAAACGCCTGAAACTGGAATGTGGTGGTCAACAAAACCTTTACCATATAGACAGAAAAATCACGAGTGAGTAACGTTTCAGTTTATTTCTCAGGTGCCTGCTTTTTGTTCACAGTAATTCACCTGCCACTTCACATACGAAGTATAGAGAAAGTATAATCATGGAAAAAATTCAACCTCGAGATTTTGATGAATCTTGACGTTTTAGACCTCCCCAGGTCCGAAAATACAGTTTTTTGGAATTATGTCTGTGTGTAAACATGGTAACTCAAAAACGCAACTAGATAGATGGATGAAATTTGGCATGTGGTTGTTACACCAAAATTGTAGATCTCTATTAACTTTTGGATTAAATCCATCAACAGGAAGTGGTACTTTACCTGAACACATACTCGATTTTTTTTTATTCGTGCAGCTGCAGAGTCCAATTTAATCTTTACTTTTATAATAATTGATCAATATATTATTAATTTGATTTGATTTGTTGTTGATGGTTCTTTAATTTACATAATATAATCATTGTCTTGTGGTTTATTCCTCAAATATCCATGCCTATATCTGAGTAAACCAGAAAGTCGAGGGGAGACCACTCCCGGTTTTTGAAAATAAAATGGCACTGATCGAGATACTGACTAGGTTGTAATACATGATCAGCATATTGCTGCTAACCAATCACTTTTGCTTTACAAGTGTCATTTAAAAACGAAGAGATACAAAACTTGTAAAATTCCTGAGTTGGCAATGTCTTTACTGAACTACAGGCAGGTAGGCAAAGAGAGTCTGCCAAGTGATGAAAAGATAAACATACTAATGTGTTTTGTACTTATGCTATATTTATTAATTTATCTTTTTTAGTTAATAGTCATCATTATTAATAACAGATATTGTGAAAAGAATTGAATAGCAGAATTATGTTTTAAAATATTATCTCCACTTTTTCAATGTTTCTATCTCTCTCAAAATGGATAGTTGAAATATCATATTCTTTTTGTGCTTAACATCAGCCATATCACACATATTGCATACCAGGGATTTTTCCTGCCTTACATCCAAACCTGCTGCTTTAGGCTCCAGGTTCCTGTGATCCTGCTCTGGATAAACAGATTTAGATAATGTATATATTGTTCTTAATCTCAGATGCTGTCTCTGTCGTTTCGTGCCTGTCCATACTCTTATTACCTACTCTTACTCTGCTCGTTAAGGGTTTACCATTCTTATACATGGGCTATTCAAGTCTCGCTGCCCCTAACCTTGACACTACATGCTTGTTTTTCTTTGTTTCCCTCAATACAGCTAGGTGGGGACTGCACACTGATTCAAGCCTAAGAGCCTTGTTCTTCCTACGCCCTTTGATTTTTATGGTCACACCTGTCACAACACAGTAGATTCTGTTTTCTAATTTTTTATGTCTTTTCATGCCTGCAGGTGGCAAAATTCTGTCTATAAATTGTTTGTGCCTGAGATGGAATCAGAGATCAATACGGCTGGTAGAAAATAACAAAGCCCAGTATTTGAGATTTTTGAATGCAATATTGAAGGCATTCATTATAAGCACTTTGTCGTTGGAGTAAAATATGTTTTGTGCTGTAGACATTTAGAGTAAAAAACCCTCACACCTTAAAATTCACCTAAATTCCATTACAAATTGGCCCATTCTGGGCAATAAAAGGAAAAGAAAAAAGTGTGAAAAATCAGTGCAAATTTGTTCAGCACAAATGACATCCATCGATCCATTATCAAACCCACTATATCCTAACTACAGGGTCATGGGGGTCTGCTGGAGCCAATACCAGCCAACACAGGGCGCAAGGCAGAAAACAAACCCTGGGCAGGGCGCCAGCCCACCGCAGCACAAATGACATAGAAAATATTTTAAAAATTATAAAATTGTGTGAAATTGTTCATATTCAGTATCTGGTTTTGATTATGCTTGTTTTTATCAGACAAAAACAAAACCAAATAGTAAACTGTGTCTTGTAGTGTAGTAAGCTTCCACTAACATTAAACTCATATTATATCCAAACCTATTAAGTGTACAGTTCTCTCATTGTCACACAAAAACTAAACTCCATAGTATCTCTTTAACAATACTATAATTACTAAAACTGTAACTGAAACGAATATATATATAAAAATAAAACAGAAATGTCTTTGTAAAATAAAAACTAAAAATAAAAATGCACGATGAAGGAAAACTAAAACTAAACTGAATTTCCAAGTAAGGTCACAAAAAATATAGAAATAAAAACTAATATAAAAAGGCAAAACTATAATAACCTTGGTCCTGTACCAGGAGGAACCTAGGGAACACTGCACCAGTGTAATGTCTGACAATGGCTCTGTGGATTTCATCCCAGTACCTAACAGCAGACAGGGTACTGTTGCTTAACACATGGAGCTCTGTGATGCCCTCCAAGGATATGCCTTCCCAGGCTTTCACTGACCCAATGGTACACTGGTCATGCTGGATGATGTTGCAGGTTGCATAACGTTCACCACGGTGTCTACAGACTTTTTCACATTTGCCACATGTGCTTAGTGTGAAAGTGCTGTCATCTGTGAAGAGAATTGGGCACTAAACTGCCAATTGTGGTATTCTCTGGAGAATGCCAATCAAGCTGCACGGTGAAGGGCTGTGAGCACAGGTCCCACTATAAGACGTCGGGCCCTAGTGCCACCCTGACAGTTTGATCAGAAACATGCACACCAGTAGCCAGTTGGTGGTCATTTTGTATGACTCTGGCAATGCTCCTTCTTTTCCTCCTCGCACAAAAAAGCAGATACCTGTCCTCCTACTGGTTGATGCCTTTCTATGGCCCTGTCTACCTCTCTTGGTGCAATGGCCCATCTACTGGTATCTCCTCCATGCTCTTGAGACTGTGCTGGGAGACACAGCAAACCTTTACAGCAAACCTTCAAAATGAAAATGAAATAAAAAAGATTCAATTAGGAAGGATATGGAGAGCAACTGTCTGTGGCCACCACATGTAGAACCATTCCCTTTTTGAGGGTTTTCTTGCTGTTGCCTCTCCAGTTCACCTGATGTCACTTTCAATAGCACCAAAGCAAGTGAAGTTGATTCACAATCGCTTATGCTTCCTAACTGGACAGACTAATATCCCTGAAGCTTAGCTGACTGTGATGATTAAATGTCTCCTTAATTTTTTTGAGCAGTGTATTTATATCTGTATACTGTCAAGCTTGGGTTACAGATTTGCACAGGAGACTGGAAAAGGGACCAGGTTTCAAGGTTCCAAGGTACAAAATCTTTATTACTCAACTTGCAGGTACAGACACAAGACTTTATTCAGAAAGGGATTATCATCAGCAGATAAGCACACAGGTTGCACCTGAAAAACGTGCCACTCCAGCTCTGTTCTCCAGGTTAAAAGAACACAAATTCTTCTTCATCAAGCTGGTTCAGTGGCTCTGAAGCAGCGAATGGGGCAGACACAGTCTGAAGAAGAGAGGACAGTTAGGT